>CAIGRN010188359.1:0-28424 GCA_903798345.1 Fraxinus anomala
ACCTACAAGATGCAATATAACACAAATTAGGTCATATTTTGCCAAAAAAACAGTAAAATCCTATTGTTTCAAACCCCAAATAAGTGTAGAAAATACACTTATCACCACTCTCACCTTGTCCATAGAGGTGGCAAAATGGATGGGTTAGGCTCGTTGAAGGTTTGAATATGCCCATTTAGTTTTATGGTTCGAATTAAGACTAGACCAACTTCAAAATCTTTGAAATGAACCCGTCCTTGGACCTGCCTGTCCAACCCATCATTTTTTGCCCTTTTTTAAGATTTTAATGTGATTTAATCTAAATCATTAGAAAAGGTGAATATTGTGTTAGGTATGGGAGATTGTAATAGAAATGCAGACGAGAAACAAGTATTCATAGCTAAAAACTTGACTCTTTAAAAAAAAAAAAAAAACATACTATATCTTGAAAAAAAATAGCTGTCGAGTCAAGAACTAGAAGAGAGTTCAACATGTCTTTTAAATCACTTCTGACTTTTAATTTTTAGTAGGCATTTTTTTTCTAAAATATACATATGCGTGAATCACCTATTTCATTGAAAATTTCATCGTTTTCTAAATATATTAGGTAGCTTTCTGCGTGTAAATTAATTACAATCAGAGAGTGGTTACTCATTTGCCATTAGCTTGCGGATACTTGGATATTTAACGACCATGTAGCATGCATCTATCGCTAGAATCAGGCTAGGGGTGTAAACTTGGATCAAGCCGTCTAAACTCATGGGGGCTTGTGAGGACTTTTTCTATTTTGTCCAAACCAGGCCACTTTATACCACAAGAGCTCAATGCAGTGCTTAAACCGATCAGTAACACCACTTTAGTTAAATATTTCATGTTGAAGAATAATTTTAAATGAATAAACATGGAACACAAACACTCTACCCCCAACCATACTCCTCTAATAGCTTAGCATTAAATTTAAATTAAAAAAATGTGTCTACCCATATAATAATTTAAACTTTTAAATGAAGTAGTTGAATGAATGCAATAGATATATAATATCTTATTTAGAAACTACAAAGATGCAATTGAACGCCGAAACTCACGGTGAATCGATAGAAAATATTCATACATGTTATAAATAAGCTTGACATCAGGTATTTCCTAGTCATATTCCTCCACCTAATTTCAGAACGATTCAACTCCATTAAATTTTGGGGAGGGGGCATGTGCCTAATTAATGTGCATCATGACCACAGGTTGATAGGAATAATTAAATATCTCTTAAATGATTGTATATATTGTTTATGTTATTGAATTGTCATGTGGACATTAAAGTAGGGGTCCCTAGAAAGAAAAAAAAAAAACAACAAGCACAAAATATGAATAATTAAATACTGATTTAGTCAATTAATGTCCGAGTGTTTGTCACATTATTGTGATATCTGGCCTCAATTTCTATTGATGATGAATATTCTATTTTTGAGAGTTTAGAACCGATTAAAAACTTTTGAATAATGTGTATTTATTTGATTTTTTATAAAGTCAATATGGTGATTTATCATTTAGTTGGTGCATAAATTTTCTCAGACGATATGCTTATTTTCGGTAACATTATGGTAAAAGAGAGATGATATCATTTCTAGTTTCTAACTTGACTATAATGATATATACATTTAATTACATATAAAGTATGTGTTGTCGAAATAGTTAATGTGTCGCGTCTAGAATCGAGTCTCATAGGTCATATATTCACATATGAAGGCAGTTGATGCTACTAGGCATTCCTCAAGACAAAGGCTAGCTTACTGAACTTTGGCCAGAGTAAAACCAAATCTTGTAGTATATCCTATGAATAAATCTAAATGTACATACATTTCTATATGACAATATTGTTGTTGACATTGTGTGAGTTATCAAAATTTATACCATTCATTATTAAAATCAATGTATAAAAAATTGTCAATTCATAATAATATCATCTATGATGTCAAAGTTAATGTACATATAACAAGATTGATAACCTTTAGGAGCAAGACTTTCAGTCGCCCAATAAATTATATGTTATTATTTCAAACTTGATGCTCTAAAAAGATAACATATGTTTATATTTAGTATTCGACGCTGAAAACCTAAAAAAACTTTTGTCCTACAAAAAAATGAAATAAAAAGGTTGTAATAATCAACATGTGGTACTCCCACTCATTGACAACATGCTCAATCAAGGGGGGAACTTTTATTTGCCTAAGCAATCTTGAGTTTCCAAAATAGTAGTGCTAGCTTAAAGAATGGAATTAGCATGAACACTATATAATTTGTACATGGATGTACATCATCAAGTTGTTATTACTAATAATAACCTTAACAAACCAGTAGAATACACTATGAACAGCTCGATTGTCAAAATGTCAATAATCAAACGCAATAACAATATTAAGTTCCTTCTAACAAAAAAAAATCATGTCACGTGCAACTAATCTATAAAGCTATCCAAATAAATAATTAGTGTAGACCAAGAAAGTTCTGATTTTCCACCTTTCGTTTCATGCCCCCCACCGCAATTCACCTCCACAAGGGGTTGGACTTGAGGGTATACAGACAACTCACAACCCGCGTCCGTCGGGTTCAAATTTGTCTGGACATTCGTAAAATATAAACATCATCAAACAATGATTAGAATTATACTTTGTGGACGAGGCGTGCTAATATTTTAGGTTCTTAATTAATCAGTCATCCTTAAATAATTCTAATAACAATTAGTCTTGATTGTGGAAATTCTCCTGTCTAAATTTTAATATGTGAAAAAATCTAACGGATGCATGTGGGCAGATACTACAAAGACATTCTTTTTCAACAGTTGATTAGAAATTAGTAATAAGAAATACAACTCAGTCGACGCATCTTTTCATAATCTGTCTTAAGTTCAGATAAAGAATAAGAGTTACGGCGGAGTAATTTAGTTGAGCGATATATACACTGATAAAAGAGTGTTCTGACTATTTTCGTTGATAGTTGAAATTGATATAAAGGACTAGCCGCGCATATAAACTTACAGGTGGCGGATTGTAACTCCGACCATAGGATTAGGGCTTCTTGAGCTGTCTCTTTCTATTTCACTAGCACGAAAGAATCATATTCTTCAATATTTAATGAATTAGTTGTATGTGAATGGGGATCGGCCCCTCATTTTTTAAGCTCAGAAAATCAATCCTTTCAATTCCTTTCAGTACCACATGGCATCTTTGAGAAAACAGGATCGGGTTGGAATTTTCGGAATTTTACTGTTTACTGCTTGTAGAAACTCGAATTCGGCTAGAGATAGGTTAATAGCTTGTTGATCGCTGTCCATTTACGTCTCTCCTTCTACCAGCAATTTAAATTAACAGAAAATCAAAAGAACAAGGTTGATCCTTAGTAACAGCTAATGAAGCTATACTTGACTAATGAGTTGAGTTCTTTGAGAAAAATGCACCATGCGAAAAATAAATTTTATCGAAGGTAAATTGATTTTGCTATTTGTACATAAAAAATGTATATAATGAATTACATACTATAATGTAGAGGAAAATATTTGATGAAAAAGTCGATTGTGTTTTAAATTTGTAAATGATAGAGTGATATGTGACATAATGTAATTCATTATGTAAATTTTGATGTACATATATAGAGATGACAAATGGGTTGAGCGGCTCGTCGGCTCGGTCGCTTAGCTAGTGAAAACACGAGCCGCGAGCATTTGACGAGCCCGAGCCAAGCCGCAAGTGAGCTCGACGGGCCGAGGTCGACCTCGCGAGCGGCTCGTGAGCTCGTGAAAAATTAAAGCAAAATTCAAAAAGATCGCAGCTCGGCTCGTGAGCTTGTGGGTTTAAGGGCCGAGCTGAGCCATGACTATATATATAGCAAGATCCAAGGTAAATATACAATTTAGCTAATTTCCTATGTTATTTTCTTTTTCAGTTTACCATTCTTCATACCATCAATAGTCTTTATAAATTGAAGTTTCTCTCTCTATCAATCAAGGACCACACACCTTTCCAAACTGAATAGTAGTAGCATTTTACTCTTCCAATATTTTTTCCTCTGATCAGAATTTTATGACGCGAAAATGGTTTTAAAGCAAATATTGTATCATAAGAAGTTGCCATAAATTAAGATTTACATGCATATATATACTGCCCAACTGTGCCTATGGCTAGTCCAAGAAAGGTAACAATTAGCCTAAATATGCTGTTTTTTGTACTAAATCAAGAAACTAAATATGGAACAAGAATCCCTTGCTTTCATTGTTTGTTTTCTTCCGGTTCTGATTCTATAAATTTGGGGTCGACTATATAAATCCATTTCAGAATTTGAAGAGAAAGAAGGCTATAAGCAAAGAGAATAGAGATGCCTGCAGTTTGGTTTGCTTTGAAGAGATCTTTGCAATGCAAATCAGAGCCAATGGATGTTTATGACCCAAAGGGGATTGGGAATCTGGGCCATATATTGACCAGAAAATCAGGCAGCGGTCGGTCAGGATGTTCTAGGTCTATTGCAAATCTGAAAGATGTAATTCATGGAAGCAAGAGACATACAGAAAAGCCACAAATTTGTAGTCCAAGATCCATTGGAAGTAGTGAATTTTTGAATCCAATAACACATGAAGTGGTGTTAAGTAATTCAACTTGTGAAATAAAGATAACTGCTCGATATGGTTTCCAAGAAGGTGGTGGTGGCAGCAGCGGTGGCGACAATGGTGGTTCGACGTTTGTGGGCACACTAAAGCCGGGGACTCCAGGCCCAGGGCGACTGAAGGGAAATAAGCCTAGAGGATTGGCTAGTCCTATAAGGAGGACATCTAGTAGCCTTTCGAGGAGGTCTTCTGGATTTGGGGTAATTCCCACAAGGCCTAGGGCCTCTTTTGGTGCAGATTCTAATGGAGCTTTATTTTGCCATAAATGTGGTGAACAATTTGGTAAATGGGATGCCGTTGAAGAACATCACCTCTCCAAACATGCCGGTAACTTTTGCCTTGATGCTTTCGTTGCATAAGATTATTAATGTAGTCGACCCAAATTTATTGGAAAAAAGAATTGCATCTAGTAATCTTTCTTTTACTTTTTCTCTCTTGCACATGATTTCTCCTGTCACGATTTTGTTGCGTTAAGGACTGAATGTTGCTAGAAGTCTCCTCGAATCTTTATAATTGATCTATTTTGAATGTAATTAAAAAGAAAAGATTGGAATTTATTTTTTAAAATACTTGATATATTCTAATTTCAAAATTTTGGTGCAGTTACTGAACTTGTTGAAGGAGAGTCCTCAAGAAAAATAGTCGAAATAATTTGCCGAACGAGCTGCACAAAGCCAGACAGTAATTGTGGTGGAATCGGGAGGATTTTGAAGGTCCACAACATGCAGAAAACGCTAGCACAATTCGAGGAGTACAGAGAATTAGTTAAGATCAAAGCAAGCAAACTTCCCAAGAAACATCCTCGTTGTCTAGCCGATGGTAACGAGCTTTTAAGGTTCTATGGAGCAACTTTCGAATGCAATCTAGGCATCGATGGCTCCTCTAGCCTTTGTACAGCTGATAAATGTCATGTTTGTCGAATTCTGAGACATGGGTTTTCGTTGAAAAAAGGACTAAATGGTGGTAATGTTGGAGTATTCACAGCTTCGACAAGTAGTAGAGCATTTGAATCAATCCAAGTATATGATGAAAATCCTTCTATAAGAAAGGCTCTAATAGTGTGCAGAGTTATAGCAGGCAGAGTTCATAGACCATTAGAAAATGTTCAAGAACTGGCAGGTCAATCGGGATTTGATTCATTGGCTGGGAAATTAGGTCTCCATTCAAATATTGAAGAACTTTATTTGCTCAGTCCAAGAGCTCTCCTTCCTTGCTTTGTGGTAATTTACAAAACCATAAGTCCATATGGACGACATTTTCCAAACTTACCGAATAAGCAGGAAAAGAAAGGGTGAGTGCTCAAGTCATATTTAAGCAATTAAGTTTTCTGAATTCAACTATTATTTCCAGTTATCTACTATTTTTTTGTTTATATTTTGTAGACTTCTGTTTATAAAATTCATTTTTTTCATGCTACTTTTCCTTTTCAAATTGGAAATAGTGGATTATTTTGTCAAAATAACAAATGAATGTACTGTCATTGAGTATACTCTTTTTGCTGACAATTTTCTAGCTCACTTCTTGGGAGACATAAATAGGGACTTTGCATTTAATCACCAACTTGACTGCTCGTCAGAGAAAAGTTAATCTCATCCGACTTTGCATGCTGCATTGATTCTGGAGTATAGCATGCATGTGGTCCCAATCTTGCTTAGTTTTCTAAATTATACGGCATATTAGGTATATTTTGTGAGATAAATATGTTGTTCGACTGGACAATATAAATGATAATTTGTTTCGCATTTTTATTTATTCATTCTTATTGAGTGTAATACGCTAAATATGTCAATAGCATAAGCACTAAGCAGTAGAAGAATTACTTACTTTAATCAATTTTTTCGTTTTCAAATCTTATTTAGTCTATTCCATTATACTAACATGTGATGGGGATTAGGCATGTTTTGGATCTAATAATTTGACCTGATTATCCACCTTCCATTAAGATGGTAAGTGGATGGAAGGATATTTTTGGCAATGAAATGTTTTTGTATCGAAGTGACGGAGTAATTGACGGTAAGTGGATGGAATGAGGTTTTTGGCAATTAAATGTGGAATTAAGAGTGAAAATACCAAAAAATGAATTGTATGGACGTTTTGCACAATAATATTAAAATGTAGGAACGTTTTGTACTAATTATCCATGGGAAAAAAAAAAAAATATATATATATATATATATATATATATAATGTACAAGTAATTGGAATTGTTTCGTATGTATGAACGTGTTACCGTGCTTATGTTTGAGTTCTTTTTTTTCAAAATTCATTTTCAACTATATATTTTCTCATAAAATAATTTTACACGTTAACCAAAAATTTTCCTCTATTTTTTAACCACACATCCTTGAAAAAAAATCTATTTTTTCATAAAATTAGGTTCAAACAAAGGTTATAAATTGTATGAATAGTGTGTATTTATGAATAATTAAGGGGTATAGTTGATCATTTAAAAAAATTATAGGTAAAATAAGAAATCAAATGATTTTCACTTATCTTTAGTTTTTTTATATATTTTTTTTAGATAAACAAAAAGGAAAACACACATTTGATCATCATAGTTACAACGAAATTTAAGTTGATCATCGAAATTAATTGCTATGTCATTAGATGGTCAATCTAGAGCATGTCTGGTAAACAATTTGTTTTCTTATAAATTGGGATCCAACAAATTGTGGACCAAAATCTGTAAGTCCAGCTCAGAAGTGAGATAAGTTGGGAATTTTCAGCGTATTTGACTTATAAGCAGGACTTATGAATCTTGATTTATACAATTTATGAGATCTCGGCTTATAAGAGAGCAACTTTTTTTTATTATCAAACATGCTCCTAATGTGAACAAATAAAGGTGTTACTGCAATGTAGAGACTTGAAAAGCACAGTAGGTCATGTCCTTATTTTGCCGCGTTGGAGTGACTATTAAAAATATAGAATTGACCATTTAACACATTGTTGAAGAATTGGATAAAAATGGGGAAAATAATAGTGAAGAGAGAACGTTCGAATTTTGATTAAGGCTCGTAATAGTATTTCGAAAAGAAGACGACAATACGAGTAATACTCATTGCTACGCCATAATGTACAATGAATTTCGGCCATCCAAGTTCATTTAGGACTCAAAAACTAGTTTTAAAAGTTTTAGCGCTATTTTTGTTATTTAGTTTATTTCGATTTCTTTTTTAAATTTGTTTAAACTAGGTTTTCTTTAATTTTAGTCCTATTAAACTATATTTTCATGTAAACCCTTATAACTAAAGGGTTGTCTCGTTGTTTTTTATTATTTTTCATTAATAAAATTCGTGAGTTTAATTTTTCATAATTTGGTGGATTCCAAAATTCGTATTTTTAAGGTTTTAGCTTGAATTCCTTGTTTCACGTGCATCAAGTGGTATTAGATCCAACTTTCCCATCTATATATCTTTGATTTATAGGCATGGGTGACGTACCAGTTACTAGGATCGACGGTTTGACGATCTTACTACTCACATCGAAGATATTTGTTAACTGTTTCTGCAGGGCGTTGGAAACAATGGGCAGAATGAACAACAAACAAACAACAATAAAGGGATCGCTAAACCAGTAGTTCGGGAAGAGAATAATATGAGACATGCAGTAGAAGAATGCGAATCAGAGTAAGATGAGGATTTTGAAGCTCTACCGCGTAATAATCAAAATCAAAATACCTTTAATGATTATCATATTAAAGCAGATATTCTCCGTTCTTTCGTAACTTGAAAATCAAAGACTTTTTGGATTGGTTGATGGAGGCTGAACGTTTTTTTCGAAATTATGGATGTGTCGGAGGACAAGATGGTTAAGATGGTGGCGTTTCGTTTGAAATCGACAACAGCAGTATGGTGGGATCGATTACAGAATACTCAGAGAAGACAGGGAAATAATCAAATTCGAACTTGGAGAAAGATGAAGTAGTGTATGATCGGTTTCTACTTGCAGATTACGAACAAATTTTGTATTATATATACATGAGATATAGGCAAAGTAGTCACACCGTATTGGACTATACCAATGAATTTATGTGGTTGGCAGAGCGAAATAATCTGCCCAAATCTGAAAATTAGAGGGTAACCAAGTATACCAGTGGTTTGAAGGTGACTCTTCAAGATAGAATTGGATTGCTAAATATTTAGACGTTGCAGGGAGCCATTAACATGGCAACGAAGGCTGAGATGATAGAATCTTATAAGAGGCCGACCACCTATAGAAAAGTTCCCCTACCTGTCGAACCATCATCTTTTGTTTCTTTGGATAGAGGAAAGGCCCCATTACAAACCTAAAATACATCTCAAAATGCAAATCCGTATGCTAGGCCCACAAGAGATATTTGTTATAGATACCACAAACCAAGGCATTGTTCCAATAACTGCCCAGAAAGAAAGCATGTCAATTTAGTGGAATCGGAGAGAGTGGATGAGGAAGAAGATACTAATGTGGAAGATGAGTATGCAGGAGTTGAGTTTGCTGTTGAGGAAGGCATGGAAATGCTTACTTTGATTTTGCATCGGATCCTTTTGTCGCCTAAGGAGGAAGAGCAGCGTCACTACATTTTTCGATCTCTTTGTTCTATCAAGAATAAGATGTGTGAAGTGATTGTGGACAACGAAAGCTGTGAGAATTTTATGTTGAAGAGGTTGGTAAATTTATTGAAGTTCTTACTACGAACCATCCTAAACCTTATTTCCTTGGTTGGGTAAAGAAAGGTCATTCTGTTCACGTTGTTGAAACTTATAAAGTACATGTTTCCATTGGCAAGCATTCTAAGGATGAGATTATGTGTGATGTCATAAACATGGATGCTCGCCATATCCTACTAGGTCTCCATGGTAGTTTGATGTGGATTCAACTCTTAAAGGACGTGATAATGTGGTACTCTTTTCATGTGGCGGTCATAAGATAGCTATGGTTCCTTTCAAATAGTCTGAGAAGTTTACCTAAGAACGAACACAGAGTTTTCTTACCCTTACAAATAATGAGAAGGAGATTGTAGATTCTTTAAGAGAGTCTGATTGTTTTTATCCACTGGTGGTTAATGGGCTTCTTACTACAAATAAGGAAGAATAGAGTGTTCCGCCTGAGGTACAAGATATATTGATAGAATTTCAAGATTTGGTCTCCAATGAATTAGCCTTCCAAATTCGCCTTATGAATCCTTTCCTCAATGAAATTTCAAAATGTGGTACCTGGGGCTAGCCTTCCAAATTTGCCTCATTATCGATTGAGTTTGAAGGAGAATGAGATACTGGGAGATCAAATTGAGGAGCTGTTGAGAAATGATTCATAAGGGAGAGTTTAGTACGTGTGCAGTACATGTTCACTTAGTGCCAAAGAATGATGGAAAGTGGCGTACGTATGTTGACAGATGTGCCATCAACAAGATCACAGTGAAATACAGGTTTCCCATTCCATGATTGGAGGACATGTTAGACATGCTTTGTAGTTCTAAGGTCTCTTCAAAAAATAGATCTTCGCAGTGGTTACCACCAAATTCACATTAAACCTGGGGACGAATGGAAGACTGTCTTCAAGAGTAAGGATAGACTTTATGAATGGTTGGTGATGCCATTCAGGTTGTCAAATGCCTCGAATACCTTCATGATTGTGATGACTTGGGTTCTTCGTCCTTTTATTAGGTCTTTTGTTGTGGTTTATTTCGATGAAATACTCATTTACAGCAAGTCCAAAGAGGATCACCTAGTTCAATTGAGGCAAGGTCTAGATGTTTTGAAGGAAAATCAGTTGTACATCAACTTGAAGAAGTGCACTTTTTGTACACACAAGATGTTGTGTCTAGGCTTTGTGGTTGGTGAAGATGGTCTACTGGTGGATGAAGAGGAAAAAAGAGTAATCCGAGATTGGCCAACACCAAAAACAGTTTCTGAAGTAAAGAGTTTCCATGGCTTGGCAACTTCTATATGCAATTTATCAAGAACTTTAGCACTATTGTGGCACTATTCACTGAATGTTTGAAGAATGGGAGATTCAGTTGGGGAGAGGGCAAGATAAGAGTTTTCCTTCATCAGGGAAAAGTTGTGTACGACTCTAGTGGAAAAGGTAGAGTGTGATGTTAGTGGTATAGGTGTTGGGACCGTCCTATCCCAAGAGAAGAGACCTTTAGCTTTCTTTTTAGAAAAGTTGACTGATGCTAGGCAGAAGTGGATTACTCATGAGCAGGAATTCTATGCAGTTGTGAGTGCCTGAAGGAACTGCATGCAAATGATCCCAACTTTAAGGAGATTTAGAACAAGTGTGTGAATCATGAAGCAGTAACAAATTTCTATATCAGTGATGGATCTTGTTCAAGGGCAACCAGCTTTGCATTATCATTCCATCTCTACATGAAAAGTTTATTCGAGATTTACATAGTGGAGGTCTAAGTGGACACTTGGGGCATCACAAAATAATAGCCAGCTTGGAATCAATGTATTATTGGCCACGGTTGAAGCGATATGATGGAGTTATAGTAAGAAAATATTTTACTTGTCAGGTGTCAAAGGGTCAAGTGCAGAATACCGGGTTGTACATGTCACTTCCTATCTCTTAGAGCGTATGACAAGATCTTGCTATGGATTTTGTTCTGGGATTACCTCATACTCAAGGGGACGTAGATTCTGTTTTTGTGGTGGTTGACAGGTTCTCCAAGATGGTTCACTTTATAGCTTGTCGAAGACCTCAAAGGCATCACATATTGCCAACCTATTTTTCAATGAGATTGTTCAATTGCATGGAGTTCCCAAGTCTATGACATCAAATCGGGATACAAATTTTGTGGGACACTTTTGGATAAAATTGTGGAAGTTGTTTATGACAAGTTTGAATTGAAGCAACACTGCCCATCTACAGACGATGGACAGACCGAAGTCACTAACCATATCCTTGAAAATATAGTTCGAATTGTTTGTGGAGAGCACAAATAGTGAGATTTTGCACAACCTCAGGTCGAGTTTACATGCAACAGCGTAATTCATAGTGCTACAAGCAAGTCCCTATTTGCTATTGTGTATACAAGGTTCCTTAATATGTTGTGAATTTGGTGAAGTTGCCTAAGAGCAATAGTAAGAGAGTGGTTGTCGAACATATGGTAGAAGAGGTGCTAGCAATCATGATGAAGTAAAGCAGAAATTGGAGAAGACTAATGCAAAGTATAAGGCAACGACAGATTCGCAACGACGAGACACACAATTTTAGGAAGGAGATTTAATGATGGTGTTTCTGAGGAATGAGAGATTTTCCATTGGTGCTTACAACAAGCTGAAACTAAGAAAGTATTTGCCTTTCAAAGTGTTTAAGCGGATTGACAACAATGCCTACATTATTGATTTACCAGTTTCGATGGGTATTTCTTGAATGTTCAATGTCACAGATTTGAATGAGTTCAATAAAGATGATCCTTTATATCCAGATTATAACTCGGGATTGAGTTCTTCGGAGATGGAAGTAACTAATGTAGAACATATATGTTGAAGAATTCAGTCAAAATGAGGAAAAATAATAGTGCAGAGAGAACTTTCGAATTCCAGTTTGGGCTCATAATAGTATTCTGAAAAGAGGACGACTATATGAATAAAACACATAAATATGCTATGATGTACGATGTATTTCAGTCATCTGAGTTCGTTTAGTACTCGAAAATTAAATTTTAAAGTTTTTAACACTATTTTTGTTATTTAGTTTATTTCGAATTCTTTCTTAATTTTAGTTTATTTAAACTAGGTTTTCATTCATTTTAATTATATTAAACTAGGTTTTCATGTAAACTCTTATAATAAGAGGTTATCTTATTTTTTTTTTATTTTTTATTAATAAAATTCGTAAGTTTAATTTTCATAATTTAGTGGATTCCAAAATTCATATTTTTAAGGTTTTCGTTTAAATTCCTTATTTCACGCTGCTAGCATTAGTGTTGGGAAAATTGGAAAACAAGAAGACAAAGTGAAAGAGAATTAACACACCACATTTCCCCCACTCCCCTAACCACTGTGATTGCCCTCGTCGAATCCTCTCCTCTCCTCAGATTTGAAGTCGCAAAATCTACTACCGACTAAGGAGAAATTAATGATTGTTTTGATCACACTTAAAAGTTGTTTTAAGTAAGAAGTTGGTAAAACTATGTGATATAACTTTTGCTCAAGACCCACAATTTCTTTATATATTTTCCATTTGGAACTACAAAAAATAGTTAGTCGTGATATTTATAAGCACGTCCAAACACATGCAGAAGTGAAAAAAGAAAAACTAAAAGATGAGAACAAAAAGAAAAATGATTTTGCTCTCTGTATACCGAGCATCTCGACGTATACCCCATTACAATAAGGGATCGCGTTTTTTTATTGGACGTGGCCCCTGTTAAGAGGTGGTGAGGGGGTATACCCGATGGTCAACTTGAGGTACAAAATAGCAAAATCAGAAAACCCTGGAGTACAGTTAGGACAGGCGAATTGAATAGATTTGCGTCTCCTAATCGAAGGTTCAAAACCCTTCTCTCGCAAATGTTAGTTTCCTTTTCTCTGTTTAAGTTTCTGTAGACTGCAATTACAACTATTAGATAGATTTTTGGATGGGAAAATCAACGAAACCATAATTCTTTTCTTTTATATTTATACAGATTTATTCGGTAAATCATCCAATTGGGGAGAAGGGTTTTTTTAATTTATATGTATACGTCTAGATTCATATATACTGAAAGATTGCGAGAAGAAAGGGGAGAGAAGATGTCGAAGAAGAAAGCGACGATGACTCTCAAAGACTTCCATGGCGGTTCAATTCCTTCGGATCTTCGTCTCCCCTCAGCACCTGGCGTGTGAGTTTTTTCCCCCTTTCATTATTGATTATACCGGAATAAGTTCGATTCTATAATTATCAATTTGATTTCAATTCAAGATCAATTTTTTTGAGTTTAAAATTTATACCCAATAAATTGTAGTGTTATTTCCCATTAATTTCCTGAATACAGGTTTATTTATTTATTTATTTGGGGGGTTGTTTATTGAAGCTCAGTGCTTCTTTAATTGATATTGTACATAATCAGTCTAGATCTAACCTCTTGATCCTTGTAATGTAAAACCCATATGAATTTTAAGTCAATTTGTTTATGTGAAGTATGTGGTGGGCGTTTTATTTATTTTTTAATTCAGAACAGTAAAATATATGAAGTGGATACTATGAAGTGAATTTCTGATCTGAAATTTTGTATACGGTTCATTTTTTTGGACAGAATGGCAAAACCTGCAGATCGTGGTAGTTTTGATCAGCAGTCGCCGTGGGGAAATTCGACGGGAAGGTCCAATCAACGCATGCAGCCGGCATCTGCTGGGTCAGCTAGGAACTTCAATGACAATACCCCATTTTTAAGTCACAGAGCTCACATTGGACGCAATTTCGACGAGGATGAGCGCAAGCCTTTGGATGGGATATCAAGTCCTCATAGAAATGTCAGTGATGAGAGCATTTGTGCTCCGCCAAGTCGCGTGGTAGAAACTAAGACGGATAACTTGGTGAGTGCTAGAGTTGGTAGTCAGCTATCTTCAACTCCTCCCGCTCATTTGTCTAGTGGTCCAGCGTGTAGTTCTTATGCTGGAAGGGTTAGTGAAATCCATAAGGTGGGGTTGAATGATCAAAATTTGAGTGGCAGTTGCAGTGGCAGTGCTGGTGTGAATTATCAGAATGTAGGTGTCAACTCCAGGTCAGGGGTTGCTGGGTCCTATTTGAATCCATGGGGTGTTAAGAAGGAAGTGGCACGTGAAAGGGAGCCTGTTTCTGCTACATGGTCAGCTCCGGATGCTGCAGTAAAGCTGGCCCATGCTAGTGCCATTGAGAAAGTCTCATCTGGTCGGTGGCACTCGCAACATGTTCAACCCCAAAAAGATATTGAGGTCATTGGACACTCGGAACCTGAGAGAGAATTTCATTATCAGGGCAAAGACATGTACAACAGGAATATTAACAATGGGATAGATGTTTTAGGTCGAACTGACCATCATGATGTTGCACTGGTGATGCATATGGAAAGGAGTCTGATTACTGATAGTGGGATTCAAAATGGTGGAAAGGAGACAGTGTCTCATGATAGAATCAGGTCTACCATGTACGCGGTGATGCATGATAGGAACCCCTCCATTGATCGCAAGGAATTTCTGCCACGTAGCACTGCTGGAGTATCTTGTGAGACTGAGTTACAATCTCCGGGGACTTTAGAAACATTGGAGCGACCCAAATTGAAGTTACTTCCAAGATCCAAAATGATAGAGAATTTAGAGCTTTCGGTCAATTATAAGCAGGTAAATGTTGGTATTTTTACATTTGGGTTTCCCGTTTGAACTAGATATCAAATATAATGTTATGTATCTTTGCAATTTGTCATTTTGAGTGCAGGGACATCAGCAACCAAGTGATCCGGTTCATGTGAGGGACGAGAATGAATTACACAGAACTGTAAATCCCGTAGAACCCGAGTTTGCTAGATTGATGGTTGTTAATCGAGCGGTAGAGCGCCCAAAACTGAATTTGAAGTCACGCTCACAACCCTTTGAACAAATGGAGGGAAACACTGAAATCAAAAGGTTTATTAACTTTTACTAACTAGCTCACTGAATTATGGGTTGTTTATTTCTTCTGGTCCTGTGTTCGGTCCTAGTCTATTTGATTTTTTATTTTTAATTCATGAAAAGGATTATTAGATTACATTTACTATTGATGAAGCTTTTAAGTAATTGTCAGATGATAATCTGAAGTGAACTATAACTATTTCAAAATAGCACTAGATGAAACATTTATTTAATTTTCTTTGCCAAGGAGATGCTAAAGGTATTGCACTCGGCACAAACTTGGTCATCGTGCGCAGCTTCATCAAACTGTGGTAACGTAATCGTGAATTCAACAAGCTACCTTTAACTTCGACAATGAGTGCATTTTATAAAAAGGCACCTGTGTCGTCATCTTGTTAAATCCGCATATTGTCCATGTTAGAATGGCGGAGAAGTGACAACTTGGAACTTTATTAGCCAACTCTCATGCAATAAGTAACACTCAAAGAACACTCACTTCGGGTACCCTTTTACTTGAGGTTTTTGCCGCAAATGAGGATGGTAAGTCGTAGTAGGAGCCTTAGCAGTCACCATTTTTATTGGTATAGAAGCAGTACCTGTAGGCTCAGGACTGGAGCAGCAGCGACTACATTGACGGGTTGTAACAGTGAAGGGACAGTGGCAATCAGTTATAGTAGTAGTAATGGAGCTGCGGGGCAGAAATACCAATAAAACAATTCAAAAGATAGTACCGTTTTTCCCTATCACAATTTACCTTTCTTATGCTGGTTTCTCTTGAAATTTTAGTTTTTGCCAGTTAGAACTCTCTTGTTGATCCTTTCGGTTTTGGTCTCTGTCATCGTCGCAGAAACACTCTGTTCGCAGGGGCTCGTCCATGAGAAGTGGTAAGTTCATTTTCCTCACTGTCAAATTGTGTGAAAAATATGGATGGCACGTGCTTTGGAATGATTCATTTGGAAATTTCAAGTTATGTAAATCTTCTTTTGGTTTGGCGATTTAGTTCTAAACCTCTATTAGGTTTTTTGGTATTTATCTTTTAACTCTGGTCTCTCTGTTACTCCCGCTGTATCTATATCTTTTTAATTGATGGGTGTGGGTCTTTTCTGCATCTTTTCTGTATGATTGTGCTTTGGTTAGCTTTATTAGCATGATTGCCTATCCTTCTACCAGGTTCTGAAGGATCGGGGACTTGATGGCGTTGCTGTTAACCATTACGACAGCCAACCTTCCTCTAGGTATCTATCTAATTTCAGTTCATTTTATTCATAGTTTGGATGTGTTCACACAAGTAACTCTTTCTTTTCCTTATTTGCACCCTTTACTGCACGAAGGATCAAGCAAGACACTCTCAAGATTGATCAAGTATCCATGCAAGTTACTGCTGCAGGTTACAGTGAAAATGCTAAAAATGTTCTGGGTGATCTAAGGATAGTGAAGAGTATTGATGGGCGAGATCAACGGACAGATATTGAAAGAACGGATGCACAGAGGAGGAACAAAGGGAATGAAAATTGGAGGAATTACAGAGAGGTTGAGAAACACAATGACCTGCAACCTCAGCAACAGGAGAGGCCACCTTCGCCTGACACCTGGCGCAAGCCTGTCGAAAATTCAAAACCTGACTCTGTGCCTGCCCTGGGGCAGCGTTATGGGAAAGTCGCTTCTGCTCTGGAGCTTGCACAGGCCTTCTCCAGACCAGTTTCTGATCCGACAATTGCTGATCGTCTTTCTGGCTCGAGAGGCATTTCCAGCAGGGATCAGATACCTTTTTCTCGGCTAACAGGTCGAGGCCACAGGCCTCAGATAAATGGTTACTGAATTATCAAGATGGCCTATACTTTAAAAAACGAGAGAAACTTTCTCCCCTCACAAATGCCTGGAAGTGCAATATGCACGAAAGAAGTTGCATTTGTACCCGAATCCCGGACTGTGGGTCATTTTCTCTCATTCGTAACGATAATCGATAAGGGATGCCATTGTTACTTGATGCAAGTTTCGAGCCGCTGGCAAACTGCATTAGGCAATAACGGAAGAAAATAACACAATGATTCTTCATGTTGACTATAATCACATAAATGTTGTATTTGAGGAAATTTATCTATTGAGAGATTTACGATTGGAATTCATCAAGCATAATTTGGGATTTATGAATTTGTGGATTCATTATTATCCTTTTATGCCATTGTGATGCAGTTTCCATTGATGCTCGTTCTTCCAGTTTCTGTTATCCCAAAACCAACTTGACCTGACCACCCAGCTGGCCAGTCCTCACCACCTGTAGCCGCCTTTGGCTGGCCACGCTCTCCCCAATTCCTTCAACTCCCAACACCTACATCCGTTGTCTTCAACTATCGCCGAAGACCGAATAAAAGACGATGAACTAAAAGACAGAGATGACACTACAACACTCGAGATGTGTCAAATTTTGTACATGATACATTGCTTACATTGTGAATTGTTTAAGCTAAAATTTTGATTTAAACTGATCAAATGTACTTTTTATCTGCACAATTCATAGGACTCATAACTTACTACACACTTTTTATCTACATTGCATGATGATTCACAGCTTATAAACACTTACAATTACTCCCAACCATGCCCATTGCGCCTGTATCCGGGTCCCAATTCATATATATAAATTCTTGATCATGTCCTGTCTCTCTGGCTGGCTGCCCCCCCTTAATTAACACTATTAATAAATTTAGTACAGTAAAGTAGTTGATAAATTAAGGATGTGGGTCCTACTTATGCAGGTTTTAATTTATTTTAATTTTTTGGGGAAGATTTTAACATTTGTTTGGTCTAACTGGTCTGACAAGATTGCAATTCCACAAATTATTTAAATACAAAGAAGATAATAATTTAATTAAAGATTGGAAACCAAATCCTAAATTGGGTACCAACATTCAATTTTCTCCAACTAATACGGTTCCATGCAAGTCATGTGTTTCAATAATATTTATAAATATTTGATTTTTACACAATTTATGTTAATATTAAAGGATCCTGCAGGACATTGCCTACAAGCAATATGACTTTCCCAAAAGGCTTCCTTATAAGAAATAGTTAAGGCTCTCGTGTGAGAAATAGTCGTGATCATCTATGTTAATACTCTTTAAAAAACTGCTCTGACTGCGGTGGCAACCATGACAGTCTGCAGCGGCCTGTCGCCTCTTCCCAGCTGCGGCTGTTCTAATCTCTCGGCTATTACTCGGGAAATAGGAAAGGGAAATCCCTTTCGTGTTGCATGTAGAACTTCTACTACTCGGAAATGGAGAAATCTTGCAACTTCTGATATTAATGAACGGGTTCCAATTTCATAGTTACTTTCTAAATCATCAGATATATGTATTCTCTATATATAAATCTACTAGATATATAAATATATGTGTGCGTCTGTGTAAAGAAGATATGTATTCTAACTAGCAGGATGAATTTTATGTACAAAAAGTGGAGAATCTTAGGCACTCTTTGGAATCATCATCATCAGAAGATTATGATCCAATCAAAAGTTTGATTTTGGTTGATGGGATTCAACGGCTTGATCTTGATTATCACTTTCGGGAGGAAATCAAAGCAATTCTGAAGCAACATTATGTGGCAACAAGAACTTGTGATTATAAATACTACACTCTTCATCATGTTTCACTTTCTTTCAGACTCTTGAGACAACAAGGATACCATGTACAAGCAGGTTAATTCTTCTTTTATTCCCCATGAATTTCATTCATTTATTTTTTATTATGAAACTCGTAATCCATAACTCAAGGAGCATCTTTGGTACACAGTACTAGACCGTCTCATATAGCAACAAACAAGATCTTAACTTGTTATTCTTCCTTTTTTATCTCCAGTATTTGCACAAGATAAAAAGAAAAAGAAGATTTTAAGTTGCTTCTTCTATAATCTTGTATGGTACTTAAGCTTTTTCCGGTACTATTTACACACGATAACAAACAAGATCTTTTAACCAAGTAATAATACAGATGCATAATGCAGATGTATTCACCAACTTCAAGGGCAAGAATGGGAGGTTCAGACAAAACCTAAGACAAGACATCATAGGAGTGATGGAATTGTTTGAAGCAGCACAGCTTTGTTTAGAAGGAGAAGACATTCTTGATGAGGCAGCATATTTCAGTAGCCAGATTCTTCAAGAATGCATGACAAATATGGATCAAAATTTATCTAAAATTGTTAATCACGCATTGAGACATCCTTATCACAAGAGCATGGCAAGATTGAATTCAAACGACTTTGTTTTTTATTTTAAAGGCAAAAACAGACGGGAAAAAACATTGAAAGAGCTGGCAAATATGGATTCTCGGCTGCGAAAATCCATGCACAGACACGAATTGCATCAAGTTTTCGAGTAAGAAAATGGTTATACACAATATACAATTCAATCTCTTGATGAGAAAGCCCCCTCAGTATTCTCTACCTATCCACCAATATCATCTTCGAATATATGTGTACCCAGTACCCTTTTATTTAAATGTGCTCCACTGTTCACTTCTACTCTCGACCGTGAATCGATCTTCAGGTACATGTACCAATTTGGGCATTCATATTTTTGTATTAGATCGCTCTGACTTCCTACGTGTATAAAGGAGTATGAGAAGGCTGTTTTTTTGTGTGGTGTGAGAAAAAAAAAATAGAGGGGTGAGATCTGTATCGTAAAGCTTCTTCTTCTTGATCATAAGGTCGGGTTTTAATCCTTGTTATTTTAGGTGGTGGAAAGAACTTGGCTTGGCAGAGGAATTGAAGCTGGCTAGGAACCAACCAGTGAAATGGTACACATGGTCCATGGCCTGCCTAAATGATCCCTCCTTTGAAGAGCAAAGAATTCAGCTGACAAAATGCATTGCTTTTATCTACATAATAGATGACATTTTTGATGTTTATGGGACACCCCAAAAACTGGCACTGTTTACAGAAGCCATAAACAGGTATTTTTCAGTTATTTGATTTCTCAGAAGCAAATTTTACTACAATATAATGACCAAAATTTAATCATATATAGATGGGAATATGCTGCCATGGATATGTTACCAGACTTCATGAAAATTTGTTACAAGGCACTTCTCGACACGATGAATGAGATGGGCCACACGGTTGAAAAGAAGCACGGATATAACCCGATTGAAACCCTAAGAACAGCGGTAAATCAACAATGCTCTATGGGAGCTTGTCTTGTAACTTGTAAGGGGCTCTGGACAATACTACAAGAAAAGGAAAAAAGATAAATAATGTTTATTGTATGGTCGAGTACTGTTAACCGAACATACAAAATGTATACTTTCATTATGGTTAAAACACGACAATTTAATAGGATTCTTTGATGTTACAGTGGGTGACTTTGTGCAACTCGTTCCTGGTAGAAGCGAAATGGTTTGCCTCCGGATACTTGCCAACAGCGGACAAGTACCTGGAAAATGGGAAGTTAAGTTCCGGAGTACATCTAGTGCTAGTTCACTCCTTCTTTATCTTGGGTATTAACCAAACAACACAAAATGCCATCCCTTTGAATGATACATCTGGAATCATATCCTCTGTGGGGATAATTCTTCGTTTATGGGACGACTTAGGAAGTGCCAAGGTAATGATTTACACAACTTATGATGAAAAATAAGTCTACGTGATTGTAATTTGGGATCATTTGGCAGGATGAGAATCAAGTTGGCAATGATGGATCATACATAGACTGCTACATGAAAGAGCACGGAGGCATATCTGTGGATATTGGACGAACTCATGTTCTTGATCTGATATCAAGTGAATGGAAACGTCTTAATGAGAAGTATTTTAATCTAAAACTTTCTGCACCGTCTTTCGCCCAGGCTTCTCTTAATCTTGCAAGAATGGTTCCTCTTATGTACAGTTATGATGAGAATCAACGGCTCCCACTTCTTGAGATGTATATGAAATCTATGTTGTTTGATGATGCATAGAAAAAGCACCGCTTCTTATATGATGGAATTATTCTTGAGTTGCAGTTTGAACTGTAATTGGATTTCTAGCAAAGCACGCTACTAGAGCAAACTAACGTCTATCTTCTTGCCATTTCATGCTCAAAAATTGTTCATTGGCAAGCCTAACAAAAGTGCATAAAGTTTCACCAAACATAGCAATGAATCCAAAGCAATAGCAAGTATTAAGGGAACGACGAGGCATGCATGCATTTCAATTGTATTGCAACATAAGTGGAAAGACTGTAAGACATTCTCTCTAAAAGTTTGTCTCTAAACGAGGACGAAATAAACAAATTCTTTAAACTTTAGAGCACTTCTCAAGTCAGTAGCTCAAATTCATTCAGCTATTCAACTCAACATTCAGCCAAGCCGAAGATAAAGTACAAGGATCAATGTAGTCAAAGTAATTAAACTACTTGTGATGGAAGCTCAAGTTTATAACGGCAGTAATCATTTGACCTCCCCATCTGAACAACCATCTTAGCCTCTTCAATCCTTGAATCCTTCATGAACCCATCCACCACATTCTGCAACAAACTTGCATCAACCAGACGCTTCCTCTCGAAAACCTCTTTGCAAAGCTCAAAAACCCAATCATAATCACCCTTGTCTAGTGCAGATGAAAGAACCACCCTAAACAATGCCCTATCCGGGACACACTCGCTTCTCACCAACTCGCTATACCATTTCTTCACCCCCTTCAAATCTCCCTCATCACAATACCCTCTAATGAGAATTGCGTAGCTAAAAAAATCAGGTTGTATCCCACTTTTCCCCATTTCACTAATCAACTCAACAGCTTCATTAAACTTCTTCTCATTAACCAATCCCACAAGTCTCGCATTATAGCTCCTAACGTTGGGTAAAAATCCACTTTCCACCATTCGTCTCCACATATTTTCACCATCATCAAACCTCTTATTCGAATATAACTTATCGAGAACTGTATTAAAAGTAACCAAATCGGGCTTCACCCCACTTCTTTCCATCTCATCAAACATACCCAACCCTTTATCCCACTTCCCCATCTCACACAGCCCTTTGATCACAATATTATATGAAACGACATCAGGCCTCACTTTCCACTTCATCTCCATTTCCCGAAAAATCCCCTCAATCTCCTCAAGTTTCCCCGAATTCACACAAGCTGACAAAAGGGCATTCACACTCTTCACACTCCTTTCACAATTCCTCTCAGACATTTCATCGAACACTTTTTTCGCATTCTCAAACATGCCCGATTGTCCATACAATTTGACAAGCCTGATAGAGAAGTTCTCCTTGGAAATATCATGTCTGAATTGCTTCTGATGTTCGAGAATTTCTTCAATCCATTTGAAGCGTTTGGCGGAAGCCAGGCGGCGGACCGTGGACTCATAAATGCCATTCTTGGTGCGGAAACGGTCGGAAGATGAATAGAGCTTGAATTTCTGGACGAGTTTCTTCAGGTTTCGCTCCTTGTAGAGGTCCTGGGAAAGGGACTTAATGGAGGGAGATTGGGCAGTGGTGGAGAAAGAACGGTGGAGGAGGCGAGAGACGGCAGACATTGGTGGTGGCAGCGTAAAAAGGTTGAGGCTTTTCGATTGATGGTAATGAAAATAATAGGCTGGGCTTTAGGGCTTTAGGAAATCAGGGCAGATTTGAATTTTTTTTTTTAACAACCTTTAAAGTGCCTTTTTTTTTATTTTTTGAAAAATCATTTATAATAAATAGTATGGTGTTATATATCTATTATTTAGATATATTATCGATAAAGAATTATAAAAAAAATAGCATTATATTATCGATAAAGAATTATAAAAAAATTAGCACACTTTCATTAAATAGAAATTTCGTTGCACGATCTTGACCGTTTCGAATAGAACTGCAAAAAAATTCAAAAAATACAGAGCTCGCTTCAAATTGGTAAGCAATATCGGATAAGTGGGACTGAGCATCATATGAATAAGATTTTAACTTCTTTTTTATAATGACTAGCCATATTCATACTGTATATCAAACACGCACATGGCCATATCAGCTCGGTGAAAACTAGGCTACATAATGTTTGACAAGTAAATAAGGTGAACTAGTCATATGAGAAATGAGTTCAAGCTGCTGGATCATAGAAGACCAAGCAGACAAAATCAGTTCTACATTACATACTCATACTGCATTAACTGTTGCTCACGGAGAACAACTTTGAACTGGTCTCGATGTCAATAACTAACAAGAAGAACCACTGACCAAAGCTTAAGAAATAAGCAGAGTTTGGTAACCTATATCGACCTCCCATCGCCATAAAACCCTCTTACCTTTTAAAACTATTAATGGCATAATAGCATTTCACAAATAGTAATTCAACTCTGCAACCGAATCCGCCACCTGCAAACCAGCAAACAACACCAACAATATTAAAACTTTAAATTGACTAGTGGAATGTCTAGTACGCAATTTTGAAAGGACGAACAGTACTTGACACCAATATTAAAAGTACAACAGTAAAAAATGAGAAAAAAGTGAAAAGAAAATAAATGGCAACACTTATACTGCTTGTTAGACTGAGCTTTCGAAAAGTAAAAACTTGTTTCTGAACAAAGAAACCGCTCTTTGGTCTGTTTGGATAATTTTCTAATTAGAATAACTTATACAAGAAGTTGGCCTAAAATGGCTTCCTCAAGAAGCTCTTCTACAAAAAATTAGAAGTAGAAGAAGATATCCCAAACAGGACCTTAGTATTATCAAATGAAGAACAAATCATATGCTTGCACGTTGTCTTAAGTCATTAGAGATAAGAAGCTAATATCAACAGAATCAACCATGGGAAAAAATTCGTACCTACTGAATGTTCATCAAGAAGCAGATTCCGGAGTTGCTTCTTGTCTTGGCTTTCTTCGTTCAGCTGGAGGACCATCTCTCTGTCTCACATATGCTTTGCTCTTGTATTTTGAATTTCTAGACTGCTTTGGTTGATAAGTTGGGTATTGGCAAGGAATTATCTCTCCATTAATGTACTTATCTCCTAAAATCCCCCCCAAAAAAAAGAGAGTTAATATTATATAATGGAACGCTGTAGTCACATTCAAATTTAGATGCAGATACGAAAATTGCTTGTAAGTAAAGAACCTCCATAGTCCTTGTTCTTAACATCAATGTATGAATCTGGCAGAACCCACAAAACACCTGGCAAACCTGCAGATATGAAGACATGGTTCGAATAGTCGGTTTAGGACCTGGATTCCTGGAAACTCAAATAACTTACATAAAAAGTAAAAACGGATGTCGATGCTTGAATGCAAATACCTTTGAATTTCTCTGATGTCTCTTCAGATACAGTGCATTGGAATCCAGTATATGTTGTCGTACTAAAAGCATACATATTCTTCTTTGCTTCTTCCATACTGACACAATAAGAACACTCCAAATATGTGACATATAATCATAAGAATCCCTAAAACGGACCTTCGTCAAATTATAATCTCCAAAAAAAGGTTTCAGATACTCCATTTCATAAAAGTTTGGTATGCTCAATTGGATAATAATAGACAGGATTCAATTAGCAACAAAATGAAAAAGTTAAGTTTTGTCCATCGTACTTCTCCATATAAACAATATGGCCATCAAATTACTGCAGTTTCATTATTGCTTAAATCAAGCAAATCATAGTAGCATTCAGAAGGACTAGTGCAGTAAAATCAATTCTATAATTTTCCAAATACATAAAGACTGCCTTTGGCGCAGCGAATTATACCACATAAAGAAATTACTATAAAACTTTGTAGTTGATATTATGGTGAACTGAGTTGGAGTGTATTATTCGATTTTTATCCTTTCTAAAACCATCTCCATGCTCCATATTATGCTGTACGATTGATAGTGCAAATGATATCTTCGAATGAAAAATTAACGAATACTGCCAACGTCAATTCACCATATTACTATCTACCTAATATTATACATTGAAATTTTATGCTTAGTTTCTTATACAGTCTAATCGGTGCGCCAAACACAACAAAATGTTTTTCACAAGGTACCATAGCATAAAGTGGGAAAAGGGGTGGAAAATGTCAACCACTACTCCCCAATGAACAATATAAAGAAACACAATTTTCCCAGAATTCTGAAAATGAAACTAGACGAAAAAAAAAAATCAATTAACCTGCCAAGAACAGTGGCAAGAGTGTTGAGATAAGTCTCAATCATCTGCTCTCTAGTGGGAGCAGGGTCTTTAGGGAACTCCATGACAATAAGCCAGTGATTATAGTCACAGCCAGGTAACATTATCGTTTCCCTTTCCTCACTGCTGCTGCTTCTTTTGGAAGAGTAATCCCCATCAGTTATGGCTCTCAGCACAGGAATAGCGGCAGTTCTTGATGGAATTTGGGGCGTGGAAGTGCTGGGAATGAACGATATGGAGGTAGAGGGAAATGGGCAGGAGAGATTAAGGATTGTTAGGGTTTTGTGGGTGGAAGATTGGGTTTTGGGATGGAGATAGAGGTTTAGAGTAGCCATTAGAGTGGAAATGAAGGAGCTTGTGGGGGGAGAAGATGATAAGGTCGCAAAGGAGACAAGTTGGGAATTGCTAGAACGGTAAATTTTGTGTTGAAGATCATTTTATTGGGCTACAAACCCCATCAGCCCATTGTGGGTCCATCAAAATATCATATCCAACTCCTAGGTTGGCAATGCTCGGCTCGATTCATCCACCAACGGGTCAAGTCGTATTAGGTTCATATGACCTGCTCGTGATGATAAAGACCAGAGCTCTAGCCTCTAGGGGACGAGCTCTCGTGGGGAAATGAGCAGGGTCAGCTTGAGCTCATTATCATTCCTACCTATTTTAATTAATTTCAAAATTATAAAGAATGAACTCTTGTTATGAATTAGACTCTTTTTAAATGTAACAAGGTTTTCGAAGATGTTAACGCATCGTCACGTTGATGAAAGAAAGCCCTTCATACAAATGTATCTATTGAAAAAAAAATATCAACAACGTTCTTTTGTTTTTTCTATCACTTTTTCTAATGAAAAATATATTAGCTACCAGCAGATTTGATCTCATGTCCAAAACTTACTTGTGTTTTTTTAAAATAGCTATACATATAGGAAAACATATTTACGGTTTTCTCTGTCATATCAATAGTAAGAAGTTTTTATTCTACCCACTAAAAATAGAAGATCAATTTTATAAGGGAAAAATTCATAAATAAGAGATGAAGTATGACACATTTCAAAACTAAAAAAAAAAAGTTTAAAATTTTAAAAATAATTTTTATCTATAAACTAATTAATTAAACATATATTTTATCAATTAAGTCAATTCTATACAATTTGGTCACAAATTATAAATTAATTAGTCACAAATTATTTTTTGGTCACAATAAAAAAAATATAGGTCAAAAATTATTTCACGATTACAAATCAAAAATTTTATATGTCACATATTATTCATCGATCACAAATTTATTAAAACTAATAGATTACATATTATTCATTAGTCGCAAATCATTAATTTTACAAATTATAAAATATTTAATTAATTAGTCACAAATTAATTTTCGACCACAAATTATCAAATTATTGATCACAATTTAGCAACCGTTTAGGTCACGCATTATTTATTAGTCACAAAAATATTTATTTCATTGGCCACATATTATTCACAAATTAACCAATTTATTAGTTTCAATCAACCAAATAATTTGTGACCACCGCCGTCATCACCGTCACAACCGTTGTCGTTGCCACAATCACCACCATCAACACCACATCACCACACCACCATTTCTTACCACGACCGCTATCACAATATCATCAGAACCATCACTTAACCACCACAACCAGTACCACCTCACCACCAACAAATCAAATCAAAAAACGCCAAACCCCATAACCACGATCACCTTACCCTCATCGTCGTCGTTATCATCATCGCCGCTATCACCACTACCACCACCATCACAACCACCATTCCAACCTACATTCATTCACATACCTATTAACAAGAAATCATCATGGTATCAACACCTCACTACCATTGCCAGACCGCAACCAACCATCGTGCATCATTATCGCCAAATTCACCACCACCTGTACCAACCACTTGTAGCACCACCATCACTGCCGAACCATAGCAACGATAGGGACGAATTTGCTTCGTGACGTTCACGTCGCCGCGCTACAATGGCGCGTCACAACAGCGACGATATCACTTCACATCACTGCATTGCGACTAGTCGTCGCAGCAACGACCTCACATCAAGCAGGGTTGTTCCAGGGGCATCCTGGCTGCAGCAACAGTCTATGGGTAGAGAGACGGGTGGTGAAGAGAGAATGGAGATGAGATGAGATGAGAGAAAATGATTTAAGAGTTTGAATGGGGTAGGGGTGTGTATATAAATTAATTTATAATATTATTATTAATATTAAAATATTGACTTATAATAATTAAATTAATATATGATTTTTGTATGATGAAACATTCACAATGATTTTAGAATATTGATCTTTAAAAGTATGGTGTTGTGTAATTTCCAAATTTTATAAGTACTAATATGTGTATGTGGATCATTCGGATCAAAGCCCATTTCCCACATGGATAATACGGGCTAAAATAAGCCGGATTGGACCATGAGCCCAACCCTATTATTGGGCTGGTTATTTAAAAACAGCACAAAACATATTTTAATGTATTTAATTTATCTAGTCTGTAATTAAATAAAATTACAAAGAGATTAAATATTATCTTGAAAATACTATGCCAGTAATTAAATAACATTTAAAAATTATATATAAGATTACAAACGATTTTTTTTCAGTTTGGAGCACACGATATCACTGTAGGAAAACTAACAAAATTAGGTAGAAATCCAGCAATAAAAAATCAAGGAAAAAAAAAAAATCCTAACTTGATACATTAACCATAATTCAGTGTCTTAAGATATATTAGTTGACTTGTAGCTTTCGTGTAAACTACTCTTTCCAAAAGTGTTTATTTTTATTGGAACCATTTGACAAAACCTCATTTTTAATTATTAGTTTCAGAAACTTTTTTTTTTTTTGCATAATTAAAATTATTCACGGGACATATGGGGACCAATTACGAAAACTCAGCAATCCTTATCCGTCAATGACCCAATAATAGCTTAAAGAGTTTTTCTACTCCTACCGAGGGGTTTACAACCCCCTGACCGGCCCTTTACATTAATGGGGGGCCTACCCCCAGTAAAAGTAGCACGACTCTAGCTTAAAATTAGGTATTGATGTGGTAAAAAAAGATGTACC
>CAIGRN010188362.1:0-31018 GCA_903798345.1 Fraxinus anomala
CTGCATCTTTGAAATAATCCATGAAATAGTCAGGGCATGCTTGTCTATAACATGCTCTGAAATCATATTATGAAATGAACCATGAAGAGTTGTTTAATGTTGGGTTTTGATACCCAATAAATCATGGGCGATGATGTTGCTCATTGAAAATTCTCAGTCGGCTTTGATCAAATACTGAATTAGTTATCGACACCTCAATAAAATGGCTCGACCCGAAAACTATTTGGAGTAATTGGAAGCAACCTAATTTAAATAGAGCTGCTCATTACCCGTTCCGTTTACTTCCGGGAGGCTCATATAAGTTTGGCCCATTATCCATCTTGGCCCATTTATTGTTTTGGTCTCGACCCACTTATTTACTTAACATATATGTATATATGGTTGCCTCGTTATTCACTTCAACCATGTGTTTTGTATTGCCTTTAAGTTGTTGAATGCGGCTGCTGTTTTGTGCTCTCTTTCACCGCCTTCTCCATCTCTTGTTTCTCGCCTTTGTTGCAGCAATAAAACACTCATTTCTTGTGTCCTTTGTGGGTACAAACTAGAACAACTGAAGTGTGGGCAAATAGTTGTGGTTTTGGGTAGTTGATTTGAGGTGTTTGATAAGGCTGGGATTGGTAAATTGAGCCCCAAAAACCATCGATCTTGAGAATCTTTCGCAACAAATGTTATCAGAGCACGTTGGTGTGTGAATTCTAATGAAAATCCAACCAAAACTGACCTGAAAAGAAGTAGAAATCGGCTGAAAAAGTAGAAAAAAGAAGTATCCAATTAAAAATCAATTTGATCGGATTTTTTTTTTTTGTTTTCTGGCCAAACTACTTATCGGTTGGACGAACCAAGACCAGCGACATGTTCAGCAAACTGAGGCGCACTTAGGTGGGAGGCGCATGACTCCGATGGGAGGTGGAACTTCGACAACTACGTGTAGGCACGTTCAACAACAGATGGCAGTGGTCTGAACAGACAGTTTGCTCCAGGAGGTGTGACGAATCGTACGGTGGTGTCCTTTTTTTGGTCAAAATTTGTGATTTTGGACGATTTTGCACCTACGCGATTGGGATTTGACTTTTGCTCGATTGGTTAATGTAGTTGTTGGATCTTTAGGGCGAATAATAGTGGATCTAAAGTTTGATAAATTCCTATCTCTCAATATTTATGGACCTTCAGACGTATTCCGCTCTGGTATATTAGTTTATCCCTTTTAATTTCAGTATTAGCATGTCATCATGTGAGATGACATTAGGATTGAGGTTATCGTGTGGAGTAACCATTACTTGTGCTAAAAGTTTAGGAAATATTTGCTCTATTTGAAGTGTTGAATTTAATTGCAAGTTGGTAATTCTTTTTTGTTTTAAGTGCCATTAGGTCACTGTATGAGACTGCTGAATTTTTATTGACATACTTCGTGTTGCATTGATTATTTTGTTAGAACACTTAGATTTGACCCATTTGAACACTATCTTAATCTGAGATTGTGAATCTCACAAAACCCTAGGAATCTAGAACGATGTATATTGCGACCTTATGATTATTTTGTGTACTATTTCTGCATTTTGGTTGTTATGATTTTCAAAATATTTTCACATTTCGAAGTTGGAATTTTCAATGGAAAGAGGAATTTTCAATTTGATAGCAAAAGATGAAGGAGATTTTGGTTCAATAATAAGTTTCAAAAGTCTTAGATGGCAATTTTCCCGCTTATTTGACAAAAACACAAAAAGAAGAATATGATGAAATTGCTTACACTTCAATTATTTTACACATATCTGATACTATTTTAAGCAAAGTTGAAAAACTTGATTCTATAATAGAACTTTGGAAAAAATTGAAGGAATTATAATTACTTAAGTCTACACTTAAGAAATCGTAATTGCTTGAAAGATTTTTCAATTTTAAAGTAGATCATTCAAAAAATTTTGACGACAATTTGGATATTTTTAATAAGCTTGTTCAAAACATTGTTAATTGTGATGAAATGGTGTCTAAAATATAAAAGGTCATTATTTTGATGAATTTTATGTTTGACTCATATAGAGAGGTTAAGAATGAAATTAAATATGGTAGGGATACCTTAACACTCGAGATTGTCATTGATTCTCTTGGAAGTAAAGAGATGGATATTAAGGTCGAAAGAGACGATAAGAGGAGTGGTGAGGTACATATGGTGATAAATAGAATGAAATTTAAGCAAATGAATTTAGGTAAGGCTCAAGACAGTAGCAACTCGAGTGATAGGAGTGATACAAAAAGGGTAAGGGTTGTGACAAGTCCGATGGTAAGCGGTGTTACAGCTGTGGTAAGTCTGGACACTTTGTAAGAGACTTTCCCAAGAAAAAGGGTAAGATGAAAAGTGAGGAGAATGTTTCTTTTAGGTCGAGTGTGACCCTAGTGAGTATTATTGATAGGAAACCTAGTTATTGCATGTGTATCTGTGTGTAATCATTTCTGCATGTGTGTGATTGCTTAATTTTGTTGCATGGTTATATGACATTTCAATATGTTTGATACGTATTTGCATAAAATTGAGAGTAATTTGATTACTTGGTGTAATGTGTTTGCATGCATAGTGGGTTGTGATGCATTAGCAGTAAGTGTGTTGTATGTCTTTTGGTAATGTGGAGTATAGATACCTAAGGATACATTGGTGGTATGTACCGGGGGATATGGAGTGGGACATTTGGATCATGAGTGGATATATGATTAAATATTTTGAATCATTTATCTGTGAAGACCCTGATCAAGTAGAGTGTGAGTGTGACACTTCTATCACTTATTTTAGGTGAAGACTCATTATCCACTTAAGATGAGAGAAATGAGGTAGTGATAGAGGATTATCCCATGGATATAGGCTCTATATTGATTTACCAGTTAGACATGAGTTAGTGACCAGTCTAGTGCGTATGGTAAGGCGATGAGAGGAGATATGTGTTTTCGAGGTGTGAGCAACATGGAACGAGATAGAATAAGTGTGGTGAAATCTTTTCGTGGAGTCATTTATGCATTTGTTGCACATATATTGGCCATTTTGATTGATTAACTTGGTGCTAGTCTATTGTTCTGTGTGAAAGTGTTTTAAAATATCTATGTTATCCTATATTATATATTTATCGTATGTTTATTTGCTCTTGATTATTTACTTATTCCTATTTGGGTATTATTATTTGACCTTAACCTGGTGAGTACATGGAGCATGTATGATATGTGTTTCGAGTTGGAAATGCGAGGTAAGGTCCGTAATTCCAATTTTATTTGGTTGCCTAGATTATGCAAGTATAAACTTTGTATTTTGATTGCTTATAGGTTGATTGGATATCAAGAGGGAGTTTTGTTGGGTTTTGATACCGTATAAATCACAGGTAATGATGTTACTTGTTGGAATTTCTCAATCGAATTTAACCAAATGACCAAATTAATTATCGACACCTCAATGAAATGGCTCGACCCGAAAATTATTTAGGGCTATTAGAAACAACCTAATTTAATTAGAGCTGTTCATGGCCGGTTCCGTTTACTTTCTAGAGGCTCATATAGTTTTGGTCAATTATCCATCTGTACTTGGTCCATTTTGTAATGCGGAAGATTTGATACCAACGAGTTTTCGGGCTCAGTTTAATCCCAAAACAATTGACACCGCCACTAGGAATAAACCCAAAATATAACCTATAATTTCACCCACTCCAATTACTTTTAGTACCCACCAAAAAACAAACAAAGGAAAGTATTATAGCAGCCACACAAGCTGGAAATAACCAGAAAGGAGCAGAACCAAGACCAACTAATGCACGAAGTAGAAGATGGAATGCAACCAACATTATCACTCAAGGGTTTTTCAATGACACGATATCAAGGAGAAAAACCATATATAATAGTTAGGTTAATTTTAGGTTAGAGAATGGACCAAGCCCAATATGGTCCATAGGTGTTTAATGAGTGGGCAAAGCAGTCCAATGAGCTACGGGTTAAGCCATACGCAACTCTAAAATAAATTAGGCTACTACCAATTGTCATACTTGTTATAGGTTCGGGTTATTCCAATCCGGGTGTCAACATTTCTTTTCAACCGTTTGGTCAATGTCGACTGAGTAATACGATTTAACATCATTGCTTGGGAATGTCATTTGAAATTTGTTGCCTTGGTCTTGGCCCACTTATTTACTTAACCTATATGTATATATGGTTGCTTCATTATTCACTTCAACCTTGTGTTTTGTATTGCCTTTGAGTTGTTGACTGGGGCTACTGATTTATGCTCTCTTTCACCGCCTTTTCCATCTCTCGTTTCTCAGTAGAACATCCCTTTCTTGTGTCCTTTGTGGGTACAAACTGAAGCAACCGAAGTGTGGAAAAATTGTAGTAATTTTAGGTAATTGATTTGAGGTGTTTTATAAGGTTGGGATTGGTGAACTGAACCCTCAAAACCACCGATCTCGAGTAGTTTCCGCAACATTTAAGAAACAACTTCAGCTAAACTTTGCCCTTCTGAGTTCCAAATTAGACTATAAAGTTATACTAGATCAAGTCTGAAATGGTTTACAAAAACTAGTAAAGTACATTTGGCACAGATAGTAAAAGATAATTTTCGGATAGAGAAAGTAATAACTCGGGACAACAGAAGTATTTCTAAATTACATTAAGTGAACAAAAGAAATTAAGGCAGCTGAGATGACTGAATTCCATTTGGCACAAAGAAGCCAACGGAACAATACAAAATAGAATCTAAGGTTTAGTATATAAAGCAAACCTACGTGGCATTTAGATGAACTAGGTGCAAAACTAGTCTATCATCAAAACAAATATACTTAAAGACATTTCTAGTATCGACTACTACAAACATATTTGATATTAGACATTAAGAGAAATCAAAACTGACCAACATAGCCTCATTCCCAAAAAAAAAAAAAATTGAAAGAAGAATGCACTACAACGGCCTATAGCTATAGCATAGAGAGTTGACAAAGAAATACCTTTCCTTTAAAAGAGGCAACATGAAAAATACTGTTAAATTTTTAGCCCATCGTCGTGTTCACAAATGAGAATCCTTGTTTTTTATCCCACTGTTCATCGAACCAGTTTCCATCCATCCAGTTGTAAAGTGTCATGTAGGCCCAAAACACTTTAGGACTCTCTCTATCTACTCTTCTTTCTCTATCCTCTCTTTCATTCATTTGTACCTCTGTTTTATTTTGGAAGAAAGAAAACAAACCCTAGCAGTCGATTCTTTTTCTTCCTCTTCCACAGAAATTTTTTGCAGACTAATGTGCTCATCTTCAATTTTACAGGTCCATATGTGATACATAAGGGTTGCACAATTTGAGGTTGTGCACCGCCCGAGCAGAAAAGAGAAGAAGAGAATTGGAGAATTTAAACTTTTTTATTACGTTAATTCATGGATCATGTTAGAATTTGGGTGTGACCCGAATTTCTTATTGAAGTAATTGAAGAATTCTAATTGAAGTGTACATCAAGAAGAATTCAGTTTGAAATGCTATTGAAGTCATTTGTCAAGTTGAAGTTCTATTTTGGAAACCCGTTGAGAGTTAAAATTTGTTTTGGACTCGTGTTTTGGTATTCTACTTAATCAACAACTCTATTAGGAGGGTTTGGACATCCTTTACATGTTTCCTATAAATATTAGGCACTTTTAAACAATTTTATAATGTGAGAAAGGTATTAACTTTTAGGATCATTGCAATTTTTTTCATTCTCCATTATTTGTGGTGCAATAAAATCTCATAATTCCTCTACTATATTTTCTTATCTTCTTTTATTCTTTTAGTTATGATCAAATATTTCATTATTGTGTTATATAACTTCAATATCTTAATCTGGTGGTTGGTTTCATATTAAATGGTATCAAGCGATGTGATTCTTGAATTCCCAACAATTGGTATCAAAGATTCTGGGCACAATTAACACAGCAAGTGGTATCAGATCTCAGGTTCAACAATTTTGCAGAGCGCGAAGTTTTGATTTGTTTGAGGTTTTTGTTCATGATGACTTCCATGGAGTAGGACATTTTGCTTTTAGATTGGAGCACTAGATTTTCGCTATGTCAGGTTAAGATGCGTACAATACTCGCACAATAGGATTTGGATAATACGTTGCTGGAAATTGACAAAATGTCCGCAACTTTAATTGCAAATGAGAAATTACGGAAGGATAAGAAGACAGTTTCTCACATTAATCTATCGAAAACCATTCTTCGGAACGTTTTAAAGGAGGGCTCAACAGCTGCTTTATAGTTGAAGTTTGAGCAATTGTGCATGACCAAAAGTCTAACAAGCAAATTACATATCAAGTAACGTTTATACTCTCATCGAATGGTAGAAGGATGATCATCTAGCTGTATTTAAAGAGATAGTCGTTGATTTGGAAACTTTAGAAGTAAAGTGTGATGAAGAAGATTTGGCTTTGATCCTATTGTGTTCGTTGCCCATTTTCCGTTTCATTTTCTTCATTTAGAAACACGATCTTGTATAGTTGTGATACTCTCACCATACGGAGGTGTATGAAGCTTTATTTTTAAAAGAAAAGATAAAACATCTGGTTTCAGATGCCAGAGATGGAGAAAACCTTGATGCTCGTGGTGGTTCTGGGAGGGGCATATTGAACTCTAAGTTCAGTATCAGATTTGTAACTTTTGCAAGAAGAACTGGCATTTGAAGAAGGATTGCTACAAATTGCAAAATAAATAAAGGTTGGCTGCAAGTCGATATGGGAAGCAATCAGAGATTTCAAGTGAAGCAGACCTCGCAGAGAATATTGCAAGCGAGGGAGATCTCTTGGCTATTTCTGACATCGAGTCTAAACCAAATGAAGATTGGATTTTGGATTCAGCGTGTGTGTTTTATATGTGTCCTACTAAGGACTTATTTACTACATATGAAACTGTTTCCAAATGTTTCGTGGTTATGGGAAACAACACACCTTGTTGGATACGGCCAGATTGAAGCTATTGGATGAGACAATCATAACACTAGGCCAAGTTTAACATGTTCTGGATTTGAAGAAAAATCTCATCTCATTGTCTATCTTTGATTCAAAGGGTTATGAGTTCTTTGGTAGATATGAAGTCTTTAAGGTTTGTAAGGGTGCCCAAGTTGTATTGGAAGGATATAAAATGTCTCAATTATACATCTTGTAAAGTCGTACAGAATTTAGAAAAGTCAATCAGCACAGGTTCAGTACCATGGTAGACATTTAGTTTGGTATAATACTTTTTGAAGCTCGTAAATAGTCGAATTTGAAGAATACTGCTCAGTTGCAAAAAATATGGATAATTCCGCTTTGCCACCATTACCTGCGGTGCCATTGTATTTAATTGCTAGGGATGGACCCAATGATAAAAGATATGTGAATGCTGATTTTGTTGAGCATGCTTTTAGTATAGTGGAAGGTGTACAATCTAGCAAGGGGCATTTTTTAAAAGCATTTGAGTTTAATTCTACTTTGAGGTGTATTACAACCCAGTTTGGTGAATTTTGAAATTATTATGATTTTTTTTGGGAATTTGAGGTAATTATGTAGAGTAGTGTTTGAATTTATTGGAAGAGGTGGAGTATTTTGTGTTTGGCTGGAGAAAGTGATTACTAAATTTTAGGATCATTGTTATTTTTCTCCTTCATTATTTGTGGTGTAATAAAATCTCCTAATTTCTCGGCCATATTTTCTAATCTTCTTTTATTCTTTTACTTGTGATCAAATACTTCATTATTGTGCCATATAACTTCAACATCTCAATCCGATGGTTGATTTCATATCAAGTGGTATCAAGCGATATGTGATTCTTGAATTCCCAACAATTGGTATTAGAGATTTTGAGCATAATTAACACAATAGATCCTTGCACACATATATAGCGTGAGGAAGTTTATGCCATATTGCCTCACAATAGGACAATTGTTCAATTGGTTAAAACAGAATAACAACTAGAATGGAAATGCTAAGCTACGGTAATCTATTGCTAATACTGATATTCCTTCAGCCACATGGGTAGCTTACGTATCCTCTTGGCTGACATGTGTCCCTCTTCAATTGTTGGCATGGCAGGTGTTCTCATATCAACATGTCTCTAGATTTCATTTAATTTGTGTATATCATTTCATTGGTTTTATTTTTGTTGTTGATGCGATCCGATCTTTGCAAATTGTCTTACTCGTTCCCTAATCTATGTGTTGTTGGTTCTTGTTGATTTTCTGCAGGTTTCGTGCAGTGAAATCTACTGGTCTGCTCAAAAGGTAAACCTTACTGTTTTCAGAACATAACCCTAAAGATTTAACTTCCTTTGATAATTTTTAGTTCCCTGATCTGTGTGTCATTTTTCTTGTTCATTCTCTTTTACTTTAATGCTACAAAATCTACTGGCTCGGTGAAAATGTACGATTTACTGTTCTTCTAACACAAAACCTACAAGAAGCCCTGATAATTTCTAGGTATATTTCGCATGGAATTTGTTGGTCGTTCTTAATGTTGTAGCTTAATCTGGCTCCTTCAGAAGGAAAAGAAGGTCATGCGGTTATTGAAGCAGCTTTCTGTCCTTACTGGATTCTATGTTTGGGGAAAAAATCAAATAATTGGAACAAGTGGCTACAGTAGTCAAATCAACCTCTCTTTTAGCACTTCATCTTCTCATCACAGGAAGGTTCCTAAATACTTGATATTTTCTTGGTTGCATTATAATTGTTTTTATTTCTCTCCTGTTACACCACTTTTATGCATTTATTCACATTCTTGGAAATCATTTTAAAATTTTTCTACCTTGTTCTTCTGGTCATAAAATATTTTGGCTTTAGGTTCTCATTTTATTCTCTATGAGGTCATTTTATTGTTGATGCAGATTGCAGATGATTACTCTCATTGTGAATTTCATATTCGCCTCCCTGGATACTGCCCAAGTATGCCAACACTCTCATTACCTATGATATTTTTGTTATTCTGCTCTTAATTTTTGCTTTATCAAATCTAAAGATGGTTGGTGAACACTATAGTGCTTGCATTCCGGGATTCAATTGATGTGCCTTTTGTAGTGAGGAGATTGCACAATTGATGGTTACACATGTTTTTAGATATACACAGAGTTTTTCTTATTAACAGAATTCTAGGAACTGGACAGAATCTGATTAGGCTGTGACTGTAAAAATTATTTATATTCCTTTTTCGCTCTTCGTTCCTAGCATTATGTTCTTAAGTTGCCAGTTTTCATGGAATGTAGCTTGGTGAAGACAAAATACTGTAATTATGTCCGTTGCTAGAGACTTTCTGGTCATGTTTCTTTTCATGACGAATGTAGCTTGGTGAAGACAAAATACTGTAATTATATCCGTTGCTAGAGACTTTCTGGTCATGTTTCTTTTCATGAAGTTATGATCTACAGAACAAATGCATAGTACTTCCCTACATATTGTTCAATTTAGATTGGAAGTCATTTATTCTCGTGGGAGAAATGTCATGCTCATCAGTAATATTCTAGAGAATCCTCATGATGAAGATTCTATTTTTATTTTAATGGTACTTGGTTCACTCTTTCCTTTTAGGTTTTTTAATAGGTGTGGTATTGTTTGAGAGTTTTAAAGAAAATTTCAATAATTGGTAAAATTTCATGTTGCAGCTCATATATAGATGGATACAGGCTCCGGAAAACTATACATCAGATAAGACTAAGACATGGATCTTTTGGTTTTGCTGAAAATTTGAAACTAAGAACAGACATCATAGGAGATGTTCAATAACGAGTACTGATTTTTTAAAATTTGATTTTTCACTATGTAGATTGAGTTTTTACTAGTTATTTGGGTTTTAGTTACTTTTTCCTTAAGGAGTCAAATTTATATCCAAAAGCAAAAGGGAAACAAATTTAGATCAAACTTAGGCATCCGTTCAATGAATGCAACCTCAATATCAGATTCTTTCTTTGAGTAAACAGAATCATGTTTCCATTTGTTCGTCCTTTTTATAGCGTTGAAAATGGAATTTTCATTGCTGTAAATGAAACCTCTCAGACTAGGGAAGGATTTCCATGAGGATTCTTGAAGATTTTGTGGAGTTTCTTGCTTTGCTAAATATTTCTCAACGAAAATGGCCGACGACCTCTTTTAGGAGTGGAAAGGGCAAAAAATGTCAACCTTCGAATGGAAATCCATGGCATCCATCTATATAAAGAAAAGCATCATCGACTGGAAGGAAATGCAACTGGAAATTGTGAAAAGAACAATTACTCATCAGCTATCATTCCCTTGTCGCTTCAAATTTGTTCACCTATAAAATATTTCTTAGTGAAAAGTCACCTCATATAACAAGGACAACAAACTAACCTTCTTCTCATCAATTTAGAGTTGGTTATATGAATGTGTTTGGTTCATTGCTAGATCTACTAGTAAAAAGTTACTATGTAGTCTTCATTAAATGTTAATATCAAAACTAGATCATGAAATAATCTGTGAATAAATGCTAAAGCAACCACTTTCGATGCATATGAAGACTTCATCTTTTTGATCTAGGGATGTAAACGAATCGAGTCGACCTGAAGGTTGCAGCTCAGGTTAAAAATGGCTTGGGCTTTTTTGGCCCGTTTGGCCAGGCCGAAAAATCAAGGCTTGGCTCAAGCCTTATCAAGCTGAGCTGAGCCAACTCGATGTTTTTATTTTTTATTTTTTTTAAGTCGTAAAATTTGAATTTTTTTTTTAACAAACAGCTACAGCTGCCTGAATCGGCAGCACAAAGTTGCCTACCTAACCTACTTGCAAGCAGCTGCTCTTGCAGGCAGCTACAAGCGATGTCACAGGCCAAAACAGCTTGGGCAGTTGCCCGAAAATGAGGTTCAACTCAAGCCTTGGCTCGGTGGAAACAAGTTGCGAGCCAAGCTAGCTCGGACTTTTTTTTTTGCTGAGCCTCGGGCTATCCGAGCAGGTGAGCCAAATTTACATCCATATTTTGATCTCAATTTGACTAAGAATCGAGATTAGTAAAGTTATCATTTTAATCTTTTAAAATTAGTATATGTATAGTTATTGATTACAGTGGAAGAGATGGTAGTGGTGGCAGTGGAGGAAATGACAGTCGTGGTGATGGTTTTGGGGTAGATGGAGAAGATGGAGTTGATTTTTTGATTTTTAATTTTAATTATTTGATTTTAGTTATTTTATTATAAAAATGTAAAGTTACTATTTTAACCTTTTAAAATTAGTCAAAATTATTGTCAAATTCAATTATTTGGTCAATTAACAGTCAAAGTAACAAAAATCATCAATTTAGACTTCAGTTGCGACATTTTAAAAATGTTTAGTACCATAGGTGGCACAAATTAAAGATTTTGAACTTGACCTTAAGTGATGGTGGTGGTGGTGCTGCTGATAATGTGGCAATTGTGTTTAGGAAATATATATCTACGTAGTGGCTGTAATGGTGCATTGCATGTGATGATAATGCATTGGAATTCACATATGGTGGTGATTGTGGTGAGGTGGTAACAACATTTTGAATACTGCGTAAGTTGTTATTGTTTGTGACAGACATGTGTTATCTATAATTAATTATGACCAAATTTGTCTTTAGGGTGATTGTATATGATCAAGTCAGTTAATTTGGTCACATACAGTCCTAGTTAAGACAAATATGATCATAAACAAACACAATAAAGATATACATAGTCACAATAGATCACATTTAACACAAATTTAGCAACAAATGGTCATATTTGACATATACACTTTGTTTGTTTTCCATTAATTCCTCATTTGTAGAAGAAATTCAATCGGTAGTGGATCCATCCAACCGCAACATTTGATTTGTTCCTCACATATTTTCAATGGCAATGGTCACTTTTCAAAGATAAATATCACATTTTTTTCTACTTTTGCACAGAAAATAAGAAACAAACAGGAACATAAATGGTCATCACCACAAACACTGTCATACCAACACCGCCGTCATATACAACTACAAAACAATCACAACCAATAACAAAAATCACGCGAAAACCCACCAACCACCACCCCAACTATCAACACCACACCAAACATCGCAAATAAAGAAACAGTTCCATATGAAGAACAAATAACACAAATTCAAGATAATAGCAATAACAAAGAACAAATTTTTTTTTCTATTTTAGCAAGAAGCGCCCACATCTCCGTTGAGCTCCACCAAATGTGGACGGTCTGGAATATTTTCACCAAATTTGTACAAGTATAATGTCATATACAAAGATCTGAACATAAGGCTATCTCCTCCACTAAAATCTCTACCTCAAGTGAAGAAATTTAGTTCATGAAAGGTTCTTTACCAATAGAGAAGACGCTGTACCAGGAACAGTAATAAGAGAACCAAAACCAGAACAAATTAATGAAATACCAACAATTAGTAATAACCTGTAGGTGAAGGAAAACGGATTATAGGAGATTACACTCCTAGACCATTACCAAATGATCTGGAAGAACAGAATATTATTCATGATTTTATTCCAAAAAAGGGAAATAATCAAGTAACAGTTCTCGATTAAGAAATTACACGAATCTTACTAACAACACTCAACTTTCTTAAAGGAAATATGAGTAAATCATTTAAGAATTAGAAACCGTAGAGAAAAAAATAAAAATAAGTATGAGAGAGAATTTTGTAATGAAATTATTTACTCAGATTTGGAGGAGAGAGGAATTTTGTAATTATGTATATGTATACATATAGAGAGAGAATGGGGAGATAGTGGGTATCGGGTGGATTGTGGTATATGTATTAATAAAGCTGGTTGTCCCGATATTAAATTTCGAGTCAGACCAAGGGATCCTTGGTTTGACCTGGGATTTAATTTCGGGTCCCTTGGTCTTATTCGGGATTTAATTTCGGGACAAGTAGCATGCTTCGTATAGGTATTGCCTTCTGTCTGCATATAGAGAGAGAGAGAGAGAGGGGGGGGATTATTTTGATGGTATTAATTAATTTTGTATTAATTAAATTAAGAATTCGTAATTAGCGCCTGATTGATGAATTTAAAACTCCAACCATTTGTTTTTGAATTTTAAATTTGAAATGTAGGAATTTGTGTAATTTTCACCGAAACAATTCTAAAGTATTGTCCCAATTTCAAATTGCCTCTACTTGAAAAAAAAAATATTCAATTACACATTGAAAAAGAAAATACTTTTGAGAGCCTCAAAAAAATTGAAAAAAGCTTGGTTAAAAACTCTTTTGAGTTTAATTATTAATAAAGAACAGTTATAAATTAGTTCAACTATACGTTTTATTGACAGTATCATAATGTATTCATATTAAATAAACAAAATATAAAATAATAAATCAGAATATGAGTGTTAATTAATGGAGGGTGACTCGGATTAAGAACGAAATAAAGAATGTACGAAGACGGATTAACACAATTATTTATGTTAAAAGAATTAAAAAAAAAAAAGCGATGAAAAATTATTTGTGCATTCAGCCTAAATTTATTTTTTATTTTTAGAAAAAATTTTAATTATCACTGCTAGTGGGAATAATATTTTGTTTAGAAAGACAGTCTATATTTTGTAAAATTTATCGAACGATTTTACTCCCCATTCGAAGACAGTCTATATTTTGTTTTTCAATCAATGCTCTAGGAAAGAAAACAAAAAGTTTTGAAAGGAGTCGGACCTCTAGCCATGGTACGTACCATATTTTTCCAATTTTATAAGAACCAAATCGATTCGACCTAGTTTTTGGGTTAATCATAACCAATTTTACCTGTTTGTAGAAGAATTTTTTATATTTTTTAAAAAAAATCTCCGATAACATTCTTTGACCTCTGACTATTTACATTATTCAGATCATGTCAAGGCTTGTTTTCAAGACATTGTACTTTACTTGACTACAAAGCAATTAAAAGCATCACTTTTTTTTTTTTTTTTTTTTTGCCCTTTCAAAATTACAACATGGTTTAGTGCCTAAAAGCAAACTAAAGCAAAAACAAGCTCCAAATTCAACCAAGAACATTCTAATTATCAGATTCTTCAACACCACCTCAAGCAAAGTATCAATTACTTCATAAACTACCAATTCTATCAAGAAACAAATTTGTGGTTGCTTAGTCATGGATCGCACACTCTTGTCCACTATATTTGTTGCATTTTATGTATTTGTTCCCATAGTTTCTAGCTATGGCAATGCTAATACATGTCGAGCTTTCTGTGGGAATCTTAAGATTGATTACCCTTTTGGGCTTCAATCGGGATGTGGGCATCCCGGCTTTCGGGAACTCTTGTTTTGCATCAATGATGTTCTTATGTTCCACATTAGCTCGGGATCATATCGTGTATTAGGTATAGATTACGCGTACCAATCCCTTGTGTTACATGACCCTCACATGTCCACTTGTGACTCGATCGTGCTAGGAGGCAGGGGCAATGGATTCGTGGTGGAGCAATGGCGTGCTCCATACTTGAACCCGACATCTGACAATATGTTCATGCTAATAGGTTGCTCAGCTGACTCGTCACTTTTCCAAGCTTATCACGGGAAACGCTCGCCGTGTAGAAATGTTTCCGGAATGAGTTGTGAGGAGTACTATGGATGTCCGGGGTGGGACATGATCCGGCCTAAGCAGTACGGGCTGGTTTACGGATCGGGGCCACCGGAGTGTTGTGCATTACCATTTGAAGACATTAAGGCTGTTAATCTTTCAAAACTTGGTTGCCAGGGATATAGCAGTGCATATAGTCTTGCACCCTTAAAGCGGGCCGGGGCAGATGAATGGTCTTACGGGATAGAAGTTAAGTACTCTGTGCAAGGAAATGCGGGCTTCTGTCGAGCTTGTGAAGCCACCGGTGGATCGTGTGGGCATGACATTGATGACAAAAATGACTTGTGCTTGTGTGATGGCTGGAATTCTACGGGAACTTGTGATTTAGGTTAGTCATTATACTTCTCTCTCACCTTTTCTTCATTCCAAGAGTGTAAGATTAACATGTTGATACGCTCGATTAGATATGACCTATTTTTAGTCATTAACTAGTCAAATACTAATCAGTTCAACGATACTAAACATGACTTCTTTTTCTTTAATCGCATCCAGTCTCTTCCCATCCAATCATCGCTAGTGCTATTCTGGTATTTGGCTTTTGCTCTTCTAACTATTAATCTTTGTGAAATGCAGTACACTCGGAATCCCACAGAAGAAAATGGTCTCTAATGGTTGCATTAGCAGGTATAATTTCATGTAGCCAACTCTAAATATACCAAGTCTCAGTAATTTGTTATTATCATTGCTTAATAATTCCGCGAGCCTTCTTATAACGATCAAAACGATATAATTTGAATATTTTGCAGGATTTGTAACCGGTACAATTATTTTGGAGACATCCCATTTGCAATGAGTAACAAAACCAGAGAGAATACTCGTATTCTATGGTCTTGCAGCCTAATGAAGAAGAGAAGAATGCAATTGTGTGCATGTATTGGAACCTTTATTTAAAGAAACTATGTATGTTGAGTTTTGAGGAAACAAATGTCACTTGAGGTGGTAATAACCTTGTTGTTTTCTCTCTCTTAGACATGTAAAGTTGTGAGGTTTACAAGACTCGACAAGTTAAGAAGCAGACTTCAACAGGGAAAGTAATATTTATCGTCAATTAAGTGGTAATGGGCATCTGATCCATTGTTCAATAGAACTTATGATTTAATAAAAAATGAATCAGAAGGTTTACTGTCACGTACACTGATAAATCACCATCGATGATAAATGATATTATTTTAATAAAAAAAGGCAACTTGAATTGAATTTTCAATTAAACACACGTGTACGTAGAGATGTTTGTAACGACGTACTTATTTTCAGTTGGATCTTTTATACTTTTTCAAGTTCTCTAAACTTTTTCAAATTTTTATCCAATTTCCATTTCAAATTTTTATCCAATTTCCATTGAATTTTAAAAAATTTCCAAGTCGCCATTGAATTTATGAATATGTTATGAATTCCAGCGCTCAAATTTTGGTAAATTCCATTGGCAACTCAAAAAAAATAAAAAAAATTTAATAATAATAATAATTTACATTTCAATGACAACTAAAAAACATTTGAAAAAGTTAAAAAGGGCCGCAACATGGCTCACACACAATTGTCATGTGAATTATTGCAGGAAGCTGCAAGTCCAGTCTACCTATTAAAGAGGTCGACGATCATCTTTGAGAAACTTGACGCGAGGATTTTACCAACAAGGTCATCTTGGGTTTCTTTTCCGTTTCCTTCTACTTTTGTAGCCTTAACTCTCAGTTTTTGCTAATCTCTGCTTATAAGAAATTTGAAGGACTCGATGAAGTACAAGAAGTCATTAATTTTGTTGCGACTTTAGTTTAAGTTGCTGCAACATCTGACTTGGCATCCAACAAACAATTTGATTGCTTGTGCAGCTAATAGCAGCTTGCTATCCTATGTATTTTGCATAGCCTACTATAGACTTCGCTAGATGTACAGGAGGATTTTGCCAGATTTTGTAAGGATGCCAGGTGTCAACTAAAAGTTTTAATTTTTTTCCTGCCGACGTCCAATCCAAAAAGGATTGTGATGGTGTACGTGAAGCATAATCCATCCAAAAATGCCATCCGTCTCCCTGGCAATAATCTGGCAACATTATTCTGTACAAGTGGCTTAACAATAGCACCATACACCTTTAAAAAAAAATCATATTTATTATACTTTTCAATACTATATATAAACATACTATGACAATGTAGTGTACTTGTCTTTTTGAATATGGAATGACATGTACCGTAAAAGAAAATTCCTGTTCAATCAATTGGAGTTTCTTCAAGGTTTCGTACGAGTGAACATAGCACAATAAACTCAGAACAAATCCACTACAAGTACATTTCCTATTCCATTCTGAGGACACACTCTAACCTTACTACAAGGAGAAACTTCAAAAAAAAAAAATAGTACAAATAGATCCTAAAAACTGCACCTTATACAAAACTCGCTTCTTTTCGAGTATGGCGAAAGCACACTGAAACGTGATACAATTTTTAAGGAATAGAAGTGATACCACTCGGAAAAAGAAAGGCAACCAGAGCAACACCAACAACAACAACAAACAAGACCAATATATACGTTATTTTTAACGAATAGAGACGTCTGCCTTTTCACAGACAATACAAAACCCTTGGCATGCACATGCAACAAGACTCAAGTATCAAGTACATCCGTAGACTACAAGCACTTGTAACCCAGTAGTAGCATGCCCTTTAAGACTTGTTCAAAGGTTTCATTATACAGTTAAAGATATGCTCTTTTGATTTCCAAGGTTAGTTGGTTTTATCTCCCAAGATGCAACCTCGTCTGTTTCTTCTGGAAGAATGAAAGGCAGCGATATCTCACGGATCATCAAGTCACCACAAAATGGGCATTCACTGGCTATGGCATCATCCAACTGTGATCGGATCTGCACATTATTTATACATCAAATATTACTTTCTATGCCAACAAAAAACCACATTAATGGATAATTTAAGTGAAACACTGTGCATTCTGAAGTACTAGTTAATCTGAGGCATGGGAATTGTGTGTGCCACACAAAGAATATTAAATAGAAAATTTTAATATTAAAGAACTTTTAGATGGAAAATTTATGAACAATGTGAATTCGGTTATAAGATTTTTGCAATCGGAAAGATGAATTAATTCAAGTAGGTCTTCGTTAATATCAAGAAGTTTGGACCCCAATTTGATAATGCAAACAAGTCAATCAACAAGCTTTTCATTGTTTTCATATTCCTAGTGCATGTTTGGCAAAAAAAGCTTAAATTATAATTTAAGCTAGTCATACTTTTTGTCCACACATTCCCTAGGACCTACAAATTAAAAGCACTACCAAACATACTTTACTTGACACTGCCTAGAACACTGTCAGAAGTATGAAATGTAATTCAGACCTTATCTCCAGCAGTCATGCTCGTAATTGGTTCGTCTTCAGATAAACTACCGTTCATTTCCTTCCTCGATTCATTACCTAAAAGAGTCAGCTGCTTTTGGAGATCCAATATATATTCAGCCTGTGGATTCATCCAAATGAGATGATGGCGGAAAATATCGTTAGTCCAAGGGATAATGCTAACAAACTTTCAAACAAAAGAATCCACTAATTTAAATGGAAACCTTGAACATAATAGTTAATATATGCAATTGAATATTACTTAATATACACAGATATCTGATTTCCAAATCCCTCTTCAATGTGGTGATTTGAGAATATAAGAAATTAATGTTATTATGCAGCTTAATTTGGTGTGGTGTCAGCTTAAACTTCCACAAAAGTGGATGCATGATTCCAAGTCGGAAAAGTTGTTCATTTTTGCTTAAAACCTTACTTAATATCTCATTTGGCAATTAAAGTAGCCTCATGTTTGCATCTCTAAGTACAGTGCTAAAAGAACTGAATTAGGGTGCAAATGCAACATAAATCCACTTTTACTGAGCATATATGTTGAAAGAAATGCTTAAATTACTATGGTTAAAAACATGGTTCTTGAGGTAGTCTGTGGATCATGTATCAAAGCATTGTGGTGAAAAGAAGGTCGGCTTATAATTATTCTAGTGTAAAGAGCAATATTTTCTTTTGACCATAACTGTGTTAGATGGGCAGATTTGAGGGTGTTCAAGAAAAATATTTATCTTTAATTTTTCACAAAACTAGAAATGCTTAAATTCAGTAAAATTTCATTGTTATTCTCAACACAAGGAAAGTTCAAATAATAAGGTATTTAAGCAGGGAACTCCTATACATTCCAGAACTTACTTGAGCTTCAGTAGTGCACCTAGTGACATGGGCAATCAGGCACTGAGCATGGAAGGAATGTCCACATGGAAAAACATAGAAAGGAGCCATTGATCCAACCGATGTGTAAACCCCCATCATCGGGTAGTTGCCAGCCATATTTAATATTTTCTTCCGACAAACCTGTTAAACATACTGTGAACATGAGCATATAAATAGGTAAACAAAATAATTTGCAGGAAAATGAAGAACGATTATAGATAGATAGGTCCCTACTGGTAACTTCACACCAGCAAACTTGGTAGCAAAAAGAGTAAAAGCAAAAGGAAAGCAAGTACAAATTGTTTTAACCAGATCAGGAAAAAAATACCAGACAACTTAAGAGATTATACGAGGATAAAATGGATGGTGACACTCAAACCCAAAATTCACACACAGTTGTTAAAATCAGAAATAGGATTTTAACCAAAAAATCACAGGTAACAAGATCCCAACAGCTTAAAATAGATTATCAAGTAGACCGAGAATTCTTGAGCAACAAGATGAGAATATCCAAGGCCAGCAAATTAAGTTTTTAAGCATGGTTCACAAGACTGAATGGTCAATTCTCCTCGGGAGTCGGGACTCTTAATTCTATGTAATATACAGATATAAAGATAACATAATGAAGGGAAACTCAAGCATATACGTTAAAAATTTGATACAGATGCACTACAGAGACTGTACAAATCATAAAGGAACAAACATCAAGAGATCATTACCCCGCATTCCTCGCCACGATCAATGATAGCATATCGTTGTGCAAGTGCACTGATATCATTCCTAATGTTGTCTGCGCCACGGGTAGCATCATTCATCTTCTCTTTAAGTTTCTCAATTTGGTCATTGTAATCCTCCAATGATGAGCAGATTGCCTCCTACAATTTGAGGAAATTTAAGCTAGTGACAACTGACAACTAAGAGGATTAAGCCATAGCAAGGATAAAAGTCTTCGTGTATATTGATGTGATAATAATTAATGCTTGAGCAAGTCGAAAGAAATAATATGATCAATAGAAATTAAATAGATGTTGATCATATGTCCATGCAATGAACTCTCCCACAAATATAAACTAAGAATGGCATGAAGGCTTTCTGAAGTTGGATTCTAGCTGGACCAATAACATTGATGAGAATGTTTACGAACAGCAAATGCAAGAAACAAACCAAAAATAGAACAAAATTATGGCACAACCATCATGTATTGACTCTGAACAGAAAAACAAAAAGAAAGCAACGTACCTTGAAATCATCAATCAAGGCAAAATCTGGGAAAAAGGGTAAGATATCTTCAATCTTTAAAAGTCCATCAGTTTCCTTGAGAAATGCTATTGCCTTTCGGATGTTCTCCCTTTTCGTTCCCTTCTCCTGTTCAATGACATGCTTGGCAACCATGAGCCAAAGTTTCTTCCGCAAATCTTCATCATCTTCAACCTTATCAGCTTCAGCCATAGCAAGCTCTGGATCGACCTATTGCATTGGATGAAATTTCTGGACAGTTGAATGTGTGTACATACATACATACATACATACATATATATATATATATATACACACATACATATATATATATATATATACTTTTTTTTTTTTAAATATAAATATGCAAACACTTGAACAACAAAATGGATGTTTGACGTCTTAACAAATTTTGAAGTGAACACTGATATGATATGAATACTTCATCGTAAACAGTCAACCATAGCAGCATAAAGAGAGAATTTGAGAAATGATCAGTTACTTACTGCCACCACCTCAGTGTGTAAGTCAGCGTGTGTGCATGCAAATATAAAAATTTTAGTGCATTATGAACTTTATCTCTATAAATATTGAACAGGAGAGTTGACCGTTCAACATAAATAGCATCGTCAACATGTTCAAAATATTTTTTGTAGATAATTCAAATCCAGCAACTGAATACCAGACAATTTGAAGCTCTTACCTGCAAAGCAAGGGCAACTGCTTCTTCATGCATAGACATCATGCTGTATATATGGACACAGGCACGCATCCGTTTTTCCTTGAGACAAAGGCGCAAGGCATATTTTGGATCGTAGAAGAATTCAGGACCATTGGGCCGCCCTTTTCCAAACTTGCATTGCAGAAAACGCAGAAGAGCGCTCTCATCCTCCTAAGAGATGAATAGGGACATGAACATTGCAAAAAAGAGACGTGGAACTATGATCTCTATATTATTTTCTTTTTGTGAATGAATACATCAGGAGTTTGGAATACGCTTCAATGCAGATGAATGGTTTCTATTGGTTGCATTCATTAAATCAATAAGTCATGAAAAACTTTTATGCCACAATTAGAGCACATAAAATGTTTATTAAGATAATGTATAAGAAGATATATGTCCTCGTTTACTTAATGGAATGCCCACAAAGAATGAACCCCTTTCAAAATATTTATTTCATTTTCAAATAGGTCCTTACTTAAAGTTATGATTGACAAGGACCATAGGAGCCTTTATTTTGAGGAAAAGAAATGGAAATTACATCAGATCACTACTCTATTGTGGAGAAGTTTCTCAGAGAATATGAAAAATTCCCAGTAAAAAAAATTTGGAGGGTGATTTTAACATCTGTAAGTAACAAAAAGATGGAAGAGAAAGAAAACACGTGATTACGAGGTTAACAAGACATTCAGAAAGTGTACTAAGAAACACAAACCTGCTTGGCATACAATGAGAGCAACAAATTGTGAACACTAGGATCTTCATTCTGCAAACGATGAACACAATACTCCAGATATTTTATTACTTCATGAGTTTCATTCCTGAAAATTTGGTAGAATAAACATTCATCAATTAATCAAAAAATTTTCCACCTAAAGATTCTAATTAATAGTGGATCGTATCTGATGGTATAACGCATACAAATTCGTAGTCAAGTAAAGAATGAACTTTGATTGCTTATAATCACTCAATGCTGCTCAACCCTACTCAATAAAGCAACAGATCAAACCATTAGTCTTATTTTTATCACACATTCAAACCAAGCCCATTAAGACAGAAGGTATAAGGGTTTGTCTATGGAAATCTTAGTCCTTCAGTATTTTCAGTCCAAATTTATTTTACTTGCATTACTTTTCTCCAAACCTTTTAATTACCATTTTATTGAAACAAATTTTATTTGATATCAGATCTGTAGCTGCACTAATTATACTGGTCTTGGTCCTTTATGCATTTACCTTATTCATCGAGAGTTCTCACAACAAGCAACATATCCACAATACCAGTTTAAGATCTCGTTATGAGAAAGATGCAGCTCCAGTGAAATTGTTGAGTTGAAAATTAGAAGTTAGCCTAAGTGAAGGACTGGCCCAAAAGCAATATTAGAGACATAGCTAATGCAAGTATAATTGCAAAGAGTTCTCAATTTTCTTAGACACTAACCAATGCAATATAAGTGTAAAGAGTTCTAAATTTCCAATCATCAATGCAACAGCAAGAGTATATTATCAAAGAAAAAGAAAGCAAAATAAACTAAGTAAGAGATAAAAGTTACTTTGAATGTGATTCACTTGAATAACGCATCATTGCAGGAATGAGCTTCCTTGGATTCAGGTCTTTCCTGATCATCCATGATTCAACAGTTTCATATGCATCAAGCATGATAAGGTCTGGGGCAAACTTGTACTGCAAAATAGGATGAATTAATCATCTTTCAATAATAATATACAGATTTCGGAGAAAGCCTATTAGCATACATAACGAAACAGCTTAAGAAAAGACATAATGGGGAAGGAGGTTACAGTACTTGTAGTGCATAGTGCCAATGGAAAATAGTTTGGAAGTAAATTTTCCATTAGCCCATACCTGAAGGTCTATGGGAACATTAAGTTTCTGAAGAACTTGCAGTGCTTTCTTTGCTTCTCCCAGCTATTAAGAAAATAAAAAAGTCAGCAAAATCGTATTGAATTAAATTACTAATGAATAACTGTGGCTAAATAAATGATGTTTTGAAGTATTATGCATTGGAGATGCAATAAATTATGCTGAAAGGTAAAATCAATATTTTGGCACTAGAGGATGCAATAAATCAATCAATGATAACTATGCCATGCACATGAAGAAGCATATGATCAAGAGATAAAGAAAACAGCGGTTGAAAGATCTAGAATTATGATGGCATTAGAAGAAAGTGGGGGAAAAAGAAGCACCTGAATATAATGATGGACCACAATCTCATGTTGCTCTTTAAGACTAGCAAAGAATACCAATTCATCAACCCTACCATAGCTGCAAGATATCATAATAAACGTGTTTAAATAAAGAAATCTTTTGGTCAGCATATTTAAGAGGAATTTAAAATGTGACTTCTTACATAAAAAAGTAAAATTTAGCAATATGTCAAAAATAAAGTTTTGTTTTATAGACAAGTATTATCAACACAAAGTTGGGAAGTATTAGAGGGTAAGCAACTTTTAATAAACTATTCAATTTCTTTTTATCCACGACTTACATTTCATGAGAAATATGTAAGAAGCTAAAAAAAGACAAAACTAACTACAACAGGAATAACCTTTCTAGCAGCATAATGGTGGTTGCCTCATCCAATACATCCTTGCTGTCGCTCAAAAAGGCGCGGAACTCCCTAATGATTGATTGGTACTCTGAACTACTATTCTCAGATGCAGTATCATCTTCCAAAAGTAGCCGATTCATCTGATAACAGAACATATGGAACATAGAAAATAAATGGCCACATACGAATTCTTCATGTAAATAGACTCATTAGTAGAAGTGAGAGAAATTGGAAAGCCCGTAACAGATGCCAAATTTCCTATATCAGAAATTTCATTAGGCAGACGTATAAACAATATCCTGCACATCGATGCATCCAACATTGACAATAAACAAGTTAGTCTCCTTGGTGCCCGCGGATGACCACCTGCACAATTAGGTCTTGGTTTTCTTGGATTTTATTTTTCCTATCCTCCATAAAGCTAATTTTGTTCCATATGTTCATCATTCATCCAAGATGTCAGTAAAAATGCAACAAATATAAAATATTTTATAAAACAAGGATTCAGTCTTGGCAATGATATAATAGCTAATCGTGGTCAAGTAAATGCAAGGATTTCCTTTTCTCTATTCTTCTTTTTCACAATTAGACTCAAATTCTCGGAATCTACTATATCCCGTAGAACTAGTAGAAAAGTGAGCTATGCTGCAGAAGGGACAATTGAAGATTCAGCAGCCAAGGCTATATATAAGCAGCATGAAAATCTCAAGTTCATTACCATATCTGCACTTTAAATGACTTATGATGGAAGTTCTTAGATTCTCAAGAAGTAGCTTTAACAGAGAACAAATTTTCGCATCCTTGCCAAGAAACTTGAATTTTACTAACTACCAACAGTGGAATATTTTGCATAAGAGGTAGAGCACCTAACCAAAGATTCAACAATTTATCTTAGTGGTACAAATTTACTCGACGAGGACAGGATTAAGAGAAATGAAGTTGTTAGTCCAAGAAGAATATGCAGCATCCACACCTTATCCAAGTATAACTCAGTTGCCCAAGTGGAAATCATCGTGATCTGGCATTTGTCATCCTTCGCAAGATTATCAAGCTTCCGTAACAAGAAGGTTCTTAAAGCATCCTGCATGTTTGTTAAAACATCAGAAAAGACGGCTGGATTGTTATCTTAGGGTCATCAAGGATAGTTCCATTAACCTCATGTTTGACACATGCATTAGACTTGGATTTGCTTGAATAAAGCAAAACTGTATTTTTAGATCCAATAAGTAGCAGAATTTTAAGTTTATATCATACGGAGAAAATTAAGCTCATCATGGTGAACATGAGAAAGAGCATAGAAAAGATGAGAAGTTTACAATCATATAAATAATCAATTCAATATATTCATCTCCAAGCAAATAAACAAGCAGAAAGTATAGAAAAAAGAACCATGGAATTTCAATCCAATTAGAGAATGAAATGAAAGTCACTTGCAACATCTGGAAAAAAAATAAAGATAGAATTACTAGTATGCACATCAGCTTGTGTGTTCTACACCAGAGACTGGAGGTTCAACACTCGAAACAAATAATGAGCACAGCAGTGAGCCATCAAACTGGTTCAGAACACCATGATGAGATTCAATGCAGCTACAAAAATAATTTCTTGGAGATTCTCTCTTCAGATTGACAAGCTACTTTTACAGTTTGAAGAAGAAATTCACTATTTTTGCTTGAATTTTGGTTGATCGCAATAATTTAAGTTGTCATGCTTTAAATCAAAGCTATAAGTATACAAGTGTGTGTTAATCTAATAAGCAATTGATGCATTACATGTACACTTTTATCATAAAGCATGCACATGGAGTAAACTGTTAAAGCTTGTATAATTTAGCAAAATATCACCTCCAGAACAAATAAATGGCAACAACAGAGTGTAAATCAGATACAATAATACAATGCAGAAAGCCCTCTTACAGAAAATCTTAAAAACAGGCTAATAGTTTCAAATCTCTGGATTAAAAGAGGCGTAATGGAAAGCAATTTAACAAGCTCTGTAATCTCAGTACATAGAATGGCATTGAATTGATGGAACAAGGATTATCTAAGTAGAAGTAAGCAAGCATGATAACAACAGCATAGGAACAATAATTGATGAAAGTTACTTGATCACAGATAAATTTTATCATTAGCAACAGTATATAAGGCATAGGAGAAGCACGTCAATTGCCTCTATATTCAAATGGTTACGTTTTGGCATCGTTCACAAATAATTATGACATGGATGAGTGACTACTTGAAAAATTGCCAAAATGGCAGAATTTCTATTTTCTCTTAATAATTAGTCAAAATATTGGAAGAAAAACTGTTGTTACCTGTTCGCCTATGCTAATAAACTTCAAAGTGATCTCTTCGAATGATAATACATAGTTAATCTGCAAAAAGCATTCATTGTTGTGTTAAAAGAATGCCCTGTTCTGCCAAGTAATAAGGACTAACTAGATTACTTTGTTCCCTCTCCACTTTTCAATAGAATGGTACTTTTTAATCAGCAATACAAGCAGGAATGATAAACTAGAAAGAAAATAGAGAACAAAAGAAATATCTTTCCAAGAACATCGATGCTCAAGTAAACAGTTCCTTCTATGCAACTCTTTTGTACTGTGGTTTCCTTACATTTACTTAACCAGAGTTTTCCCGTTACAGAGAAGCAATATATATCACATAATGAAAAATCTCAAGGCATATAAGTTCGACTGATAGAATGCTCTTTCTTGAGGTATCTGACAATCAACCAGTTCACCAAAGGGAAACTCCCACCCTTTAGAGTAAATCAAATTAGTGTCGCTTTATAATAACTACACTATTTCAGCTTAATGGTTCTGTAACTCCAAGGGAAAAATTCTGCCTAAACCATGTTCAAATGAATTCATCATTTTGCAGTTAAGTCCTGTTTCTGTTAGTTGTAAAGAATACTCGGACATACCGGTCATGTCATAAATTATTTTAATAAAATCAAGTGAAATGATAGCATTAATAATTACATTCTTGAACCGAAGCTCGTGACTTGATAAGCTCACTCAGCGGTTGAGTATTCTTGATGGAGCTTGTTCAAGCCTCACACAATATAGGAATTACGGCAGCTCTGAAATGGCAGCCCTATGAATTATAACGTACGTAATGCATTTGATCGGGGAGAAGAACATTGATGACAGTTGAGGGCTGGTAGCAAGTTTACTTTTTATGATAGAATACTGTAATGGGGTAGGGAGTGACCAATTCTGCAATGCAAGTGATGGGAATCTTATATTCTTTAATTTAGTTTTCAACTTTGATACTTATTTTAAGAAACATAATTATTGTTAGATTTCATACAGTACTTTCCTACTAAATTAGGACTAGTTTAAATATTAAAGGGATTTTGCTTTGTAATAAAACAACAACTTTGATAATGAAATAAAGAAAGGAAAGGAAAGGAAACTCACGAAAGAAAGCTAGCTCAATGAAACAAATGAAGCGAGCAGCAGGAGAAGACCGGTAATAGAAGGTAACGAACTAGAGATTGAGAAAGAGATCAGAAGCAAAACTCGGCAAGGAGAAGGCTGAACCCAGGTGCTAGACTAAAATAGGCTTTACCTGGGACCACACGACTCTCTGCCCGTGAATNAGGAGAAGGCTGAACCCAGGTGCTAGACTAAAATAGGCTTTACCTGGGACCACACGACTCTCTGCCCGTGAATGTGCTTATTTCACTTCAAGATGTATCAGAGTGGATATATTCTTTTCATAAATTCTCTCTTCCGTCTGTCCAATTCCTCTCCCCTTTCTCTCTCCTTCTATCTCCCACCTCTTCTTCTCTTTTCCCTCTCTTTTCTCTTCTTCCTTTCCCTTTTCCCTTCTTCTCTTATTGTTCTAGAGCATCCTACATCAGCAAGTTTGTTGGTAAAAATGGAGTTCTTGCTTCTAAAGATGAAAACTCGGTATCAGAAAGAAAGAGAGAAAGGAAAGCAGAATGCCAGTGCTTTTCTGACAGAAAAATGGCATTGTGTATGGTTAAAAAAATGACATTTTGTCGATATGGGGTTCTTTTGCAACTGGACTTCTTTTGACTATGAAGAAATTCTAGTTATAGTCTGAAGGACAATGGAGAGAATAAGCATAAAAAGAGCCAATCAAAATCATAGTCTTCATACAGTGTTATCAGGTAAACTACAGTCAAAATGAAACAGAAATTATATTCTCTCTTCTAAGAAGTAGATGACATTCTTGCCAACCTGCATCAATGTCCTAAAGGAGTAAAGGAACCCTAAATATTTATGCAAGTCTGTGATGGTAAAGGTGGTCATACTATATATAGTAATTGTCTGAAAGACACATTTTAGAAGGATTAGTTCAAGTAATAAGTGAGTAAAGGATAAAATCACCTTTGCATAAAAGGAAGCTGCTCTGAGAAAATCCTTAGTATTAAAAGCATCTTCAGCCTGCATTACATTATCTCTGGTCATAAATCATAAATGCAATAACCCATTACTGTAATCAACATTAATCAAGGGCAATGGTTCATGGAGTTAAGAGGAAGAGGACAAAGCAACTTTTTACGGAAATCAGCATAAACATCATTATTATCAAAAATACGAAAGTTAACCTGCACTAGATAAACTTGGTCTCTTTGGAGGGCGTCACGACAGTTTGCCAAAGCTGCAGCATATTCTTTTAAGTCCAAATAGACTTTCCACATATCTCGGCCTTCATCATTCACTGACACCTAAATTAACACTTTCAAGTCAGCAAATTAATGCCCAATAGAGCCATAACAAGCAAATATCTAGGATAACGCCAGAAATATGGACCTGGAAGATGGAACTTTGGTCATATGCATAGAAAAGCCCAGCAGATGCATCACTACACAAACCTATAACGCCTCTTGAAGCGGCATCAGGTGTTTGATCAAAATAAAGTTCCTCAACTATCTGCTCACTTATCCTATTCACAACCTACAAAATATAGTAAAATATTGCAATAACCTATTAGGTAGAGGAAAAAAAGGCATTATTAACCTTTTTCACTGCCATGAATCACGTTAAAAAAAGAAAAAGAAAAAAAAGAAAACAAAGGGAAACAATTAACCCGTCTATGTTGATTTTTGAACATTAAACACATTTTTGGGAATTGTTTATAATTGAATTAAATTATAAATAGCTAGGAATGAGTAGTGGGTAGTACTTAATGTGTGGGTAAAACGTGGTTTGAAACCAAAATTGTTTATAATTTAAACACTTGTTGCCAAACAAGGGCTAAAAGAGGTAGTTTTCCTATCCAAGTCTCAAAATGCCCAAGCTAAATGAATAAAGAGCCCGTTCCAATTAAGCCAATAGCATAGTGCTGGCTTAGCTTCTAAAATCAGAAAGTACAAATGCTTGGAGGGGTGTCCAGGTGACAAAATAATTCCTAGTGCTAGTTCTGTACAGGAATGCAAGATGGCAACACTTCAGCTCTTAATAAAGTTAAGAGAGCATTTAATCTCAAACGAATCCCTGGCTTCACTTTGAATCTGTAGAAATAGCAAGCGAAGTTGTTGCTAGCTGCTACAGAAGAAGATATAGTCCCGTTAGCCAGGATTTTGCAGTATATCCCATCGAGAATGTCCTTAAGGAGATACATTTTTTGACAAACATCTATTTCCAATAATCTTTTATCATTGCTATTCACTCTATAAGATTCTTGAATAAAGAAATATCCAGAGCATAAACTAGGAGGTATTAAGCATGCAGACACGTAAGGTTATAATATCTTTGAGAAGGGTAGTTGGGAAGGCTACAAATTTTAAAGATGCAAGAAGCGAATTAAAAGCTGGTTAATAGCCTTTGCGCCTGATGTTCACTACATGGAAAAGATGAAGAAGAGAACATGAAGGACTGGAATACCAACTAGTAAAACCACAAAACTCAGTTGTACATTTGCTTTTCCAAAATATTTAATCCATCTTATCATTCATAGACTCCCCACTGGAACTACTTAACAATGCTTAGTCTTAGCAGAACCTCAATTGTACGCTCAGCCAGAGACGGGACACAAACATTTTGAGTTAGGGGGCACAATCAAACTTGTAAAAATGCTGAGGATAATTTTACATTCGAAAACTTACATGGGTAATTTTACATCCGATAATTTACATTGAGTATGACATTTTCGGATGTAAAATTTCGAAAATTTTAATATTATATCCCATATAAAATTTCCTAATAAAATGGTGTAAATTATATTGAAAAACTTGTATTGCAAAAATAATAATAATTGAATTTTTTTTAAAGAAAAGATGAGTTAGACCCCACTTTTTAAGATGCACGTTTGACGCACCTTTAACTATTTTCGATATTTGTTTGGATCATTCGAGATGACATATGCGATTTGTGGATTCAGCTAGCGTATAAACGTGGAAAATTTTTAAAGTTAGCATATTATCGAAATTCTCGAAATACAAGTTTGGAACGGCATACTTTGACAAGCCATAACATTTGCTACGATTGGCTATTTTGCGCGCCAAACCTAGACCATGAGCATTTCAAAATGGCATTAAGAATGCAATATTTCGACTTTGTTTGGCATCCCATAATGACTTCTAAAATTGAGACAAAAATATAGACAAAAAATAAATAAATAATTAGCCCCAAAGTTGACCCATGTGACCCCCCATGCCCACCCGTGTCTGCCCCTGCGCGCAGCCCATCGTGGGCGTACTACTTTTAACAGGTATTAAGTATTTATGGATCTTCATACCACTAGTTAAAGAAGTAGCAACAAGAGTTACTGATTACACACCTTAACCTTGTTTCTGACAAGAAGAAGAAAATGAAACTCAGATACTGCCAGGGAACTCGGTTTAACAGAAGCTCCTTCACCTAGTTTTGAATAGTCCAAGAGAGCCTTGTTCTCCACAAAGTTTTCATCCCCATTTGGTGAACTGCCATTTAGTTCCCCAAAATCTTAGTGACAAAAAATATACTATAAGCTGTTCCATTAAATTATGCGAAAGAAGTAGAAATCAGGCATCTAATTATCCACCTGCGTTGTGCTCCAAAATTAAGACCACCATGATAGATTCCTGCCCCAGAAAGCCATGCAAAATGTATTGCTCTTCTTTGCTGTATAAAGAAATGCAGTTCACTGCAAGAAGGATATACCAAACATCATCTTCATTACTCATGAGTGCACAACCCAATTCTTGCCTAGAAATCTGAAATCCTAGATAGCAAGAACGGAACCGCCCAATCCTTTTCTTACTACCTGTTGGGAATTTCACCAGGAAGTTCCATAAAATGAACTGCACGGTCCACATAACTAGCAAAAACAGACTGCAGAAAAAGTACAAGTCAAAAACCATTCAATAGAAGTCGACCATTATTGAAAGGAAAAATCGCCCAAGACTTAAGAAAGTTTATCATATAAATGAGGACTGGGAAGAAAAATTAGACACCATGAAAAGTTTGGGAAAACGGAGAGAGAGACCTTCTATATTAAAATACAATAGGATTAAGAGTATGCATGATGTCGTGGTACAAAGAAATCACAAGTGGATAACTCAAAAAAAATACTAGAATATGGTTCAATCAGACTTCTACTCTCCCCATAGTTCCAAAACTCAAGAACCTGAGAATTTGTAGACTTAGGCCCTGTTTGACAGTCATTCTCATTCTCATTTCATTTTCTTGTTCTTCATTTCAACCACACATTCTCCAAATAAAATACTATTACACACAAATCTAAAACTTTT
>CAIGRN010188376.1:0-12612 GCA_903798345.1 Fraxinus anomala
TGGAATCCAATTGATCCTACATCAATTTCAACTTTTATGAAAATCAAAAACCATCTTTGGAAATTGTAATATAATTTTATATAGTATCTTAGATCCACGGTAATGGATGCTTCATAGGGTGACATTTAAGATTAAGGTCCTCGTGGTTATTAAGGTGCATGTTTGGCAAAGCTTACTTTTTTTTTTTTAAGCTCGTCAAACATACTTTTTATTAGAACCCACTTACTATCCACGTATTATTCATACATTCCGTAGGATTCATAACTTATAAGCACTTAAGCTCTTTAAAATGCTCCACAATTACCCACTTGCAGTGCAATTTCCTCTATATTCGAGTTGGGATTTTGGAGCAAGAAAATGTTTTTTGGGTGATAAGGATTTGTGGGATGGTATCTGCTTATTTTTTGTGTTGTAGGTATTATATCATTTCTGGAATTAATTCATCCGTCTCTGGATGTTGACCTCTTCATTCTCAGAGATGTTATGGTGTCTTTTCTGCCATAATTTTTTACTACTAATTAAAACCATAAAATAATGAATCTGCTTTATTGGAGTATGTAATATCTAATATGTGATGTTGAAAAAGTGGGGCTCGTAGTTTCTTGCTTAGAGTGCAATTCAGGTTGCATTCTCATTTTGGTTAGTGTCTTTTTACTCAAAAATGAAATTGTTTGTAGTTTCTTGAAATCTATTTAAGCTGTTCATGCATTTATTCTGATGAGAATTGATATAGAAGATTTTGTGATCTGAACTGTCTTTAACATACTTTCTACAGGGTTTCAAAAGCTCAGTTGAATGAATATTCAGAGAAAATTGAAGGTATAGCAGCCAAAATAAGTAACACTGAGGTGCGTGTACCGATGAGCTGCATCACCACCGTCTACTTGAGTCATGAGTAGACAGCAGAAATTGGATCAATTTGTAAAAAATTGCTTGTTTTGAACATTCAGAATATATGATTTCTGGTTGTTTCTTTCAGTTATCTTTGATTGAAATGGATTATGTTTATATTGTTATAATATTAACAGCACTCTTTTTTATTGGAAACTGCAGTCCAATAAGCAAGTTTCTCAGGATCCTTCTTTGCTGACTTCTGACACGCAAATCCTCTCCAAACCTGAAGGAGAAAGTGTTCACTCCCCTAGAGGATTGAGGCGGAGACTTGTGTATGTATTTTTAAAAGTTTATATAGCTCCTAGTATATGAGGTCTTGTCTTATATTCTCAAATATGACGTTCAATGTATTCAGGACTCCAACAGAAGATAGATCTAATGATACTGTCAATGTCGACAATAAAGTGAAGTCTGTCAAATTGGATTCTGCGGCACACGCTCATATTGAGAAGCACAGGTGCTTTCTACATGGACATGCCATTTATGAAGTTTCTTGATGAAAATGCTTACAAAATCTTACATAACTGAAGTATTAGTCTGAATAGCTTATTTGTTGGGCACTTCTTCTGAAATATCAAGTGCATGTTTGGTGAAGCTTATAATTGCTTATAAGCTGGTCAAATTCGATTTTTATTCACACATTGGAGGCATAACATTTAGCTGTTTTTTAACCACACGTTCTTTGAGACATACCACTTATAAGCATGTAAAAGCTTATGCAAGCATATATTAAGAGTTACATGCATATGCATAAGAACGGGTGTGTGGGAGAACAGAACTGAGCTTCAAGGCTGCAAGACAGAAGGTTACATAGTTCGTGCAGGTGTTTTTCCACTGGGGCTACGCGTATGAATATCATTGCAGTTAATTCATTAGTTTTGAGTTTTTAACCAATAGCTGCAGCCCAAGTGTAGGCAACATATTTAACTAGGATTTGAGTGTTGAGAGAAAAATTTCTGTAACTAGTTTGGTTTGTAAGACTTCAAATTACTAGTTTTGATATATAAATAACTGTCTCCCCTCTGAGAAACATTGGGTCACTTCCCTTATTTCGTCTTTTTCCCAATCTCCTTTTTCTCCTTAGATAAAATCCCAGGATTTGGATGAAATGTAGAATGCCTCATTTAAATGAACTGCCTATCTCGATTGGAAGCTTTACATTACGTTGTACTCATTTTTCTGTTTCTTCCAGAGAAACAGTTCTTACCTTGAGAACTCAAGCTTTTTATCTTTATGTCATTTCTCCTGAAGACTTTGTGATCTCTCCTTTTCATTTTCCTTTTCCATTATCACTCCTATGTGAAGGACTAACTTTTCAGCTTCTTAAATTTTTGAAAACACTGAAAATTTTCTTTGTTAACACGCTTTAAGTGATTTTATTTGGGTAGCCAAATTCTTGACATTTTGTTTTGGCAAAAGTTCCTTTATTTGGTTGCTTATCTGCATTTCTTTGAATGGAAAAGAAGATATAAATGTGGAGTACGCGACAACACCGTTTACAATTGCTCGAACAAGTCAGTGATGGAAAAATTATATCTAGAACCATATTGTAGATGGATTATCAGGAAACTTGAAATTGTACAGGGTGAAATTCTTAATGGGCCTGTACTTGGGTCTCTTTATATTCTTGGGCCTGACAACGAGCTTTCTTTTTTGTGTAGATCACCATAATATTGCAGATTGTACCTACAAAAGTGATCATACCTGTTGTTTTCTGCAGAAAGCTTCAAGATGATTTGACTGATGAAATGGTTGGTTTGGCACGACAACTCAAAGAGAGCACCCTGATGATGAGTCAATCGATACAAAACACAGAGAAAGTGAGTTCAAATCTCAGCTTGCTTAAATTTTAGGCACTAGGCTGCTTTGATATATTTATATATAGATTGTAATTCTTGTTTCGAATACTTGGTAAGTAATCCTTTTTAGACAAGGCAGGTTACCAAGCTGATTTTTTTTAAAACCTATTTACTATATCACCCATCGATCAGTGCTTTTACAATTGTTCTCCTTGTGTTGGTTGTCTTTTGAGTGTAGATACTTGACTCAACAGAGAAAGCAGTCGAGCAGAGCTTGGCGAGCACTGGACATGCCAACCCTCGGGCAATGGAGGTATACTCGCAGAGTTTCAAGACATCATGTACCACATGGCTTGCCATTTTTGTAATGCTTTGTATCTTTATCATGGTTGTACTACTCATCCGTGTTACTTGATATCAGAAATGCACTGAACTTGAAATCATGTACGTATACAAAGGAAAAATGAACCTTTCATGATTTCAAACCAGGAAGCAATTCGATATACATGTTTATTATTTTTTTTCTTTGGAAAATATGAGTTGTTTTTGGCTCTTCTTATCACTTCAGAAGTTCATATTGAATAAAGAACTTCATGATCTTAAAAGATCCATGACCACATTATTTGCATACAAAAGTACATAGTAACCATTCGATGTGTCTTGCAAACTTGCATACTAAAGATATAGTGAAGCTTTATTAACAAGACACTTCTGAACAAAATCCCGTGTCTTCAGACAGCCCTTAGCGTGGTTTAGTAGTGCCGGATTTATCTTTTATAGTATTTTCGGAAATTTAAGTAAAATAATAACATACTGAGACATGTTTGCATAGACAAGTCACAAGGAACTGTAGGTTTATAGCCAAGCACGACATAGCCTGACTCTAGAGATAGGTCAGTGCTAGGCTAGGCCGAGGATGTGCTTTTTTCACGTGCCCAATTGTTAGGCTCGATTGCGCGACACATTTTGAGTCTTTGACATACCCCAGAACAAGTTGTCAATTAGCATGTTTCATGGAGATTGGTTTGACATCAATAACAATCAGTTCAAGTAGGCAAATTTTTAGAATCAAGCAATTCAATTTCCAAGATCATTATTCATACATATTCAACCTGAAAACATTCCCAGAAGGTTCACTCTATATAAACAAAAACACTGGATAACTTCTGCAGTAATCAGTATTTTTGTAATAAAGAAGTTAAAACAATATTTTTTGAAATAGTTTTTTTTTTTTTTCGTCGTATATTTGTGAAAGTATCCGGTTATATATTGCGTGGGCCTATTCGATTTAGGCCCAAATGGCAGACCTAGCCCAGCCCAAATTATGTTCTCCCTCTTTAGCGATTTCTATTGTGTAGTTTTTCTTCCATTCCGGCCTCTTACTTACTTGTCTGCACGCCAATTATCGCTCAGCCGGTATGCCCTAAATCTAAATCCCTATACCTAGTCATTGGCTTTGGGTAATCGATTTCGCTTACCCTAAATTCCAAATCGTTCAATTTCCTTTTTTCTTTTGTGCATTTTGTGTTGTGCAATTTGAAGTGAGGTTTTTTTTTTCCCATTCCATTTCGTGTAATGGAGTTTATGCTTGGTTTTTCAATTTGGTTGATGCATTTAACTTTTGCTGGATCAATGTTATTTAATGGCGGCGTTATTTAATGGATTGTGATATTTCGGAATTCCATTATTTGTTTCTGCAATTGAATGTTATAATATTAGATTCCTATTTGCTTAGTACATTTGTTAAATTTTTTTATTTTGTGGAAATTCGCTATTGTGCTTTTGTTCATGACACAATCCTCTCTGTATTTTAAATCAGTATGATATGTTGAAATATGTTGAAGATTTTGCTATGCAAATGTCCATAATGTTATGTTAGCTTCACATTTTCATATTATCCTGAGCTGCACATATCTTTTTTATTTTTTTCTATTAAGCAGAAAATTTGGAAAAGAGAAAAATCTTTGTATCGTAGCAATAATGGTTGAGGTATGGTGGTCCCTGCTCGGGGCTGCTATTCCTGCAGTTGTTGCTGGTCAAGCTTTCCGACTAAAGAGGAAGCGCGCAGAGGAGCAAAGAATCAAAAGTGCTCGGGGCAGAGAAAAGAATGCTGATGATATTTTTGTGTGTGAGAGAGTCTGCACGTCAAAGAGAATGTTGAAGAAGGTCGGCGCATTCTCCAAGGATCCAATCCCGGATACGTGTGTGACAGTTTGTGGCGTTTCCGAGCTTGATGCTTGTTCTGATGCCTGTGCTCGTACGGTCTGTGTCAATCAACATCAAGTCCCCAACTGGAACGATGTGTGCCTCCGTAGATGTCAAAGTGAATGTCTTAAACTCTCTGCTACTCGTTCTTCGTAGTCTATCCTTGTCTGAAATCAGTATCTGGTTTCTCTTTGTACGCTGTATTGAATTATGGAATCTTCACCATATGTTATCGGATTAATAATTTTCGATGTGGAGCAATTTTGAAAAATTCAGCGTGCTTTTGAACTTGGTTTACTTAGCACAGATATGATCTCCATTCTCCTGCTCACTGGACGTTTTTAATCTTGTCCACCGTGGACATGAGATCAATTTCATTACTTAGTATAGAATGACTTGAAGTAATCTATCTAGTCCTTTTCACCTACTAAATCACGATAGCAAGGTAATTAAGAACCCCTTTTGTTCGTTGTTTGTGAAAATAATCCAGATTTCTTTATCGAAAGAGAGAGTGTATACAGTATACATCAATGAAAACTAGGGCACTTTCTTAGTTATGTGCTGTATAAATTAGATAATCGCCTACATGATCATTTGAAGAAAAAAAAAAGTGTATAAAAGTAGTTTCTTAGTTTCAGAAGTAGTTTTTGACTTTTCGAAAATCATGTCAAATAACCATTAATAACGTGAAAGTATAAATTGGTTGTCGTGCTTGTTTAATACATTTTGCATCGATTGAGAAATGGAGTGTGTGAAACCTAGATGATGGCAATACAATTTTTCGTACATTTTATGGCCAATTAAATTGAAAATTTTGGCAACTTTCCACACACTTTCATTTTGCACACAAATGTTTGTTACTTGAGCGGTTTACAGTTTTGTAAAAGATCAAAAATTTGTTTTGTATGTTATTTTTTAAAATGCATTTTCGAAAATAAGTTAAACTTTTAATATAAAATTCAAAACATATTTTTGAGGTTTCGAGTGTTTTTAAAAAGTTGAAAACAATCAAAATATAAAATAAAATTCTAAAAAAAATAAATTTTTTGATAAAATAAATTCTTAAAAAAAAGTTAAATTCTAGAAAAACAAAAGTTCTGAAAAAGTAAAATTTTAAAAAATTATAGAAAAATGTAAATTGTAAAAATAAATAAATAAATAAATAAATAAAAAGTTCAAGATCTTATCGGTTAATTAAATAAAAATTTCAAAAAAGATATATTTAAATGAACACGTAAAAATTCTCAATCAACATCATTGAGTTTTTTTTTTTAATTACTTAATTTATTATTTATTTTATTTTGTAGCGGGAAAAAATATTATAAAATTTACCAACTTTAAAATGTGTATATTACTTGATAATATATTAACGTAAAAATTATTTTATTTTATTGAATAATCAAATTCAATGAAATAAAATTTCAAAAATAAAATTTTTTAAAATGACAAACCAAATACTTTTCAGCAATTTTGAAACATACCCTCAAAATTAAAAATTAAAAATGAACTCAAAATGGTTCAATTGAAAAGTCAACTTAACAAGACTGCATGCGTTAGAATGAGAGTGACTTCGGAACTCTCGGGGATAAGTACTAATTTCTTAGAAGTTAATATTGCTTTTGTTTCTATTCAACTCGATGCTTCGTTCATTCTTATCCGACTTGGACTCAACTGCATTTTTAATATTTTATAGTCTACGCCTATTTTTACTTTAATTTGTCTAAGTTTAAAAAGAAGTAAAAGTTACTTTTAATTTTCCTTTTCTCAGACATTGATAAAAGTTGTTTTAGTAATGAAGACTAGATTTTCACTTTCTAAAAATATAACTTTTAATGCATCCAACTGAAATAATTAAGTCCCTTGTCGTCACCTGGTGAAAACTAAGTGGCAATTCATCTCGACCACAACGCCTTTGGACCTCTGTGGTCTTTTCATCCTGCTCGGCCATGGAGGTCGAGCGAAATATTGACCGTTTACTCCCGACTGTCGAATAGCTTAATCGTTTGACTTATTTGCATTGCAGCTCTTTTTATTTTAGTATACATGTGGGATGATGCAAGTGAAAATTTGTTCTATTCTCAATTCTCAATACAATGACATTAGCCTTAACTTTCTTGTTGGGAAAAAGAACTGTATTAAATAGCGTTATAAATAGGCAGGTAATATAAATACATAGAAATGTTAATGCAAATCATAATTTTTTCACAAAATACCAAAAGTCATTAGGAACATATGGCCAAATGCATCAGTAATTTGGTGGTAGTTAATAGATGGGATGAGAAAATACTTATTGCAATTCATCCATGTTAATAAATAAGTATTCATATACAAATATATAATGCTGGTTTAGAGTGCACCAATTCAACCATTTGTTTGTTCAGGTTGATTCTATCAAAGTTCGCCTTCTTATATTTTCTATGTCTAGGATTCGAATCATATCTCGTGAAATGGCAAAAGTGGGGTATTTTGAGGTTGGCTTAGCAGTCCTATGGTTCCTTTGTCTTTGGGGGTTTCGGAAGTATAAGGTGCTTGTCTGGAACTGGCCAGTGTTCGGGATGCTGCCAGGGCTTTTGTTTAAAGTTGGAAGGATTCACGATGTTTGCACCGAGGTTTTGAGGGCAACTAAGAGAGGTACTTTTAGGTTCAAAGGTCCCTGGTTTGTTAACATGGAAATGCTGGCAACTGTTAATCCTGCCAATGTGCACTATATCATGAGTGCCAATTTTCAGAACTTTCCAAAGGGGCCTAAATTCAAAGAAATTTTTGATATTTTGGGAGATGGGATTTTTAATTCCGACTCGGATTCATGGAAGAATCAGAGAAAAATCACGCACACGTTGATTAATCATCAGCGATTTAATCAGTTCTTGGTGAAAACGCTACACGAAGAGGTGGAAAAATGCCTAATCCCAGTTCTTGAAAGTGTGTGCGAGAATAGCCGAGTGACTGATTTGCAGGATTTGTTTCAAAGATTGACCTTTGATACAACGTGTATTTTGGTCACAGGTTATGATCCTGGATGTTTATCTACTGAATTCCCAGAAGTTCTATTTTCAAAAGCCATGGATGATGCTGAAGAAGCAATTTTCGTGAGACATGTTTTGCCTGAAAGCCTATGGAAATTTCAAAGGATATTCGGGTTCGGCGCAGAAAGGAAATTAAGGAAAGCTAGGGAAGTCTTGGACAAAATCATAGGAAAATACATATCGATGAAGAGGGATGAATTGAAATCAAGAAATGATGAAAATTGTGCTGCTGATTTGCTAACATCTTACATCAGTACTGAAGAGCATGACAACCAAGATGTGAAACAAGACGACAAGTTCTTGAGGGACACCATACTAAATTTAATGATTGCGGGCCGAGACACGACTAGCTCTGCCCTCACGTGGTTTTTATGGCTCGTCTCTACCCATCCAGAAATCGAAAGAAAGATCAGAGACGAGCTCAGGTCAGCTATACCAGTAGAAGAAGCCGAAAAAGGGAGGATTTTTCAAGTTCAAGAACTTGGCAAGCTGGTTTACATGCATGCAGCAATCTGTGAATCCTTAAGGCTGTATCCACCAGTTCCATTTCAGCACAAGGAGCCTCTACAGGCAGACATCCTTCCAAGTGGCCATTATGTTCATCCAAAAATGAAGTTGATGTTCTCGTTGTATGCAATGGGGAGAATGGAGACAATTTGGGGAAAGGATTGCCTCGAATTCAAGCCCGAGAGGTGGATTTCTGAGCGTGGGACGATCAAGCACGAGCCCTCCTACAAGTTCTTGGCATTCAATGCTGGTCCGAGGACTTGCCTCGGGAAAGAAGTGGCTTTCACAGAGATAAAGGCTGTTGCCGCTACTATAATCCATAATTATCAAGTCGAGGTGGTCAAAGGTCATAAAATAACCCCCAATTGTTCTGTCATCCTCTACATGAGACATGGATTAAAGGTTAGGATTAGCAAGAGATTGTCCTAAGCGGTCATGTTTATGCATGTTTAGTTTTTCCAACGTTATGGTTTCTTTTTCCTTTTCCTGGGTTGTTTGTTGTGTCAATGGTGAAAGTACGAAGAAAAAGAAATTGTCGATTGTAATCTACTTTGGTATGAATGTGGTCTATAATATTGTAATAAACCTTGGTATAAGTCTTCCTAAACATTCTCCCACCCTTTCCCCCGCCCGAAAAAGACAGGAAGGAGAAGATTACATGAACAGTGTATATATTATATGGTTAAATCAGGCCAACCCCGAGATTTTCGGGTCTTAGGCAAACTTCAAATATGGGGTTCATATTAATATTTTAAAAAATATATAATAATAATAATTAATAATATTTTTTATTAATAAAAAATATACGAAGTTACAAAAACAACATAAAAAATTTTCAATTGTCTAAATTATATTTACTCTTTTATAATTTTTTGATAGAAAATTAATAATTAATATTACAATAAATTTATTTTAGAACTTTTTTAATAGACAATATGGTCAATCCTTTCAACCTTTCCTGTGATATTGTTGATTAAATGTAGAACTTTATCAATTTCAATTTTCCTAAGCTCTTTTTGATATATACAACTGTAACTGGTATAATCAATAATATTCTATAAGCAATTCACACATTTGAAAAATAATAATCCATCATTTTTATATAGTTAACAATTCAATCACGTTTTTGGACTTCTCTATCAAACAGTTTCTAAAATTTGTAGCTCAAAAAATAACTTCTCTCCATCAATATTAGAATCCCTATTTTGTTTCAAATACTAATACTTCAAATTTTTTTTTTTTAAATCAGACAGAATTCTGGAAGTATTTTTATATTATTGAAAATTTTCAAAACTTAATATAACTAAAGAAAGAGCTTGATCAATTATATAAAAGAAATAATCATAATTTGAAATGCAATTTCTTTAGTAGTAATGTCATATTTAAATCCAGTTTCTTTATATATTTCAAAAAATAAAATAAGCGTTTTCAAGTGACTAATAGCATCAATAGATATGTCATCACTTTACAACATTTTGCTTATTCTATTAACATTAGACTATATGATACGAGTCAGAACAATGTTCACCTCAAAAGTCGTAATATCATAAGATAAAGTTTTATTGTCTCTAAAAACGTTAAGATCATCACATGTTTCCACCAAGAGTTTTTAAAACGGCTTTTCTCATTATTCTCACAAAGAAAGATAAAAATAGAAACTATCATCACAAAAACTTTTCTATCTTTGTTGATTGTTAAATTCTGTTGTATTCTCCTTTTCAATCCAATCCATCTTCTCATATTATACATGTGTCCATTACTAGTTTTATGGCTTTTAAGCCTAAAACTAAGATTTTCTCAGTATATCAAAACATCAATACAACAAAAATGGAATATAGATGTAACAGTTGGAAAATCTGATCAAATTCATACTTTCATATCAAAAATGAAGGAGGAGAAAATTTTGAAAAAAAAAACCAAAAATATATACAAGATGGCGTAAAAAATTAAAGCATACAAATCATACATGTTAGCGTTACAGTCAAAAACTATAAACGCAAGTTAGAGAATTTGCGAAGTGTTGAATTTAGGAATGGAGAATTGAGAATAAATAAACAAGCATAAAAAATAAATAAATAAAAGCTGAAAGGACATGTAATAAACAAAGAAACGGCAAAGAGAGAAAGAAGAAGGAGAAGAAGACCGAAGCGTAAGCCGAATACGAGAAAAAAACAAAATGAAAAGTTATGAATATATTTTAAAAAAATTACGCTTTGAAAAATATCACCAAAAAATTGAAAATTTTCTTTATTATTTATATTTAAATATTTTGTGTACATTATAATAAAATTGGGCCCTCACCAAAGTGGGACTTTAGGTGATCGCCTATCTAGCGACACTGAGTTAAATGAGCTAATTCATGTTGTGTGATAATCGTAAGTATATGATGTAAATTAAATTAGTAAAGTGAACATAAGAGTCCGAATAATCGATAACACGATAACTATCTATTTAATAATTAATCTAACTTTCCTAACTTTTATTTTAATATAGTAAACGTTGATGGCAAGATTTTTATCAAACTAATATTAACTAAGAAAATTAATTTAACAATCAAATATGATGGTCAAAGTGTCGCGATTCACAATTTAACTGTATTTATACCCTTTAATCTCACATCTCAAGTTTAATCATAAACTTATACTCGATCAATTCACTAATTAATTTACCTTTCTTGAGTTTAAAATAATAATATCTACCCGAGTCAAATTACTATACTTCTATGAGATTCAAAATAAACCTCTATTAAATGCATCAAATCATCTAGAATTCAAAAGTAATATTATTTATAGTCAACTATCGCAGTAATCATCTTACATGACAACTTCTTGTTTAAGATATTAATTTCCTGTAATTCTATTGCTTCAAATAACATGCTGCTACATATGGTGATTACTGTAATCCCTGACTATGAATAACATTACTCAGAATTCAATTAAAGGCAACAACAATAATAAAAGTATATCTCTATCTTTTATCAAATTGTTTGATGTTATTACACGGTCTAAATGTATAACTCACCTCTCGTTTTGTTCCAAGTCCTAGGTCAAGGAAATAGTGGCCACTATTTCAAAGCATGAAGAATTGGAGTAAAATCAATGAACAAATTAAATATGAGAATCTTGAAAATTAAAATTAAATGATCAAAACTAGGTTATATCGATAGTACCAACTATTGATTTAGTTACACATCATAATGAAGAAAAACACAAAAGGATTTAGGAGTGTATTACCATGTTTGTAGGAAAAACGAGAAAAATATGATCTTCTTGTACCAAGAATTCGCCTTCTTCATGCCGAGTTATTTGAGACACTTATTTTTTTCTCTCTCTTCTTCTTTGTATCTTTTCCTCGTTTCTCCTGTTTGTGTACCCCTTTATTTGAAGAGTAATGCTTCTTTTACATAAGCATCACTCACAGGGACTGTACAGGCCCCTCACAAAGGGTGAGGCCCACCCTCTTTTTTTTTTTTTTTAAAAAACTAAAAGCAAATTACAAAAATAGGGGCACAAATCGAGGCCCAAAGAACCACTAAACTACTCACTATCCAAGGCCACACTGAAACCCAACAAAATAACGAACCAGACCTTTTTTTTTTTTTTTTTTTTATTTAAACTGTCAAAAATTACAGAAAATAGGAGCCCAACCCGAGGCCCAAAACACTCAAGGCCCAAATTACAAACTACGGTCTAACTTGATAAAATTGAGGCCCAAATTAAACACATAATACACGAGACTGGCAGCACATGGAGAGGGGCGGAAGTGGCAGCAGACGGATTTGTATGTATGGAGGTATGGGCTAAGTACTAGGCTACTGTCGGCGAGGGAGAGAGAGAGAAAGCAGCGGCCGACTGGTAAAGTGACGGGCACGCGATTGTGGGTTCATGTGATTTGAGGTTCCGGCTTTTGTACTTGATTTGTGGTTGAGGTTCCGGCTTTGGTGATTAATTTTGTGAGTTGGTGGTGAATCGGTGAACGCAGAGGTGGGGACGTCGTGGTGGTGGCCGGCGACTGTGATGATGTTGGGTCGGGTTAGGGATAATTCAAGTCCCGTGTTATGTATGGGTTTTGTATGGAAATCAGGTTTGCCTGTGAACTGTGGTTGCTGCGTTAACTGTGGAGGCTGTGCAAGTGGTTTGTCAGTGGTTTGCAGTTTGGATGGTGGTTATATGTGGTGGTGC
>CAIGRN010188377.1:0-13580 GCA_903798345.1 Fraxinus anomala
ACATTATTGCAGAAGTTGTATTTTTCTCCATTGGTTGTCATTAATAAAATACTCGGTTCATATATCAATTTCTTTTTCTTGTTTGCTTTTCTTTTATATCTTTTTTTTTATTATCAATTGTGCGATCTATACTTCATATCGCTCTATATCACCTCATCCTCAATTCCTTACAATTATAAACACTTCTTATTTATAAATACCTTGTCAGGTATACGCCTATTTGAAATCAATTGTGTTCGTAGCTTGGATATGGTCTTAAGAGTAAGATAAAACTAGCCTTTTGCGTCCGTACAGTATGATCTTCGCCCAAGTCCAGAAATCATTTTTGAAGCCTAAATTTTAATTGCATAGAAGCTAGAAAAACGTATGAAAAACACATTTGTACTGACAACAAATATTAAAAACATATACATGCACCATGTTTGATACTCATTCTTCTTAAAATACATTTTTATTTATCTTATTTTTTAACTACACATTTTTCAATAAAATAATATTGCACTCAAATTCAAAATATTTCTTTATTCTTAACAACATATTTTTCGTCAAATCACTATTTAAAATACATTTTGGAAAAATAATGTGCCTCAAACACGGCCTGAAAGACATAAATCTACAAAAAGATTGAAGACTCATCTGTAAATCTTTTTCCCCATTGAGCTTAATCCCCTTAACGGATTCTTCAATTAAACTAGTAAAAGTATTGAAAAGATTGATGACTCATTCGTACAAATTTAATAGATGAGGAACCTCTAATTCTAATTTTCCTAATTTATATTTCCAAATGACGAGGGATGTATATACAATTTTATACACAATCCAATCTCCCGACATAACTTTCTAGGGGTCTATTTTGGGTTCATGTTTGATATTTAAGTCATGTCTTCCATTTTTTCAAAATTCTTTTTTCTACGTATTCATTTTCATTCACATTTTAACACGATAAAATATTCTATATATAAACCCAATTTTTTTTCATAATTTTTAACCACACACTCTTTAAAAATATTTTTCCAAAAATATGGCCACCAAATGGGGGCTAAGTTCTCATGCTGTGACAAAGAATGATGTTGATGCTTTATGTTTGTTCAATTTCTTAAACACAAGCATGTATCACACTATTCTTTTCTCGTGGTCCGGTTTATTCCGGAATAAGCTATTCAAAAGCTTAGCCAAACATGCTCATCTTCTACTTTGTGAAACATTACAAACATTAGTTTTATGCATCTGCCAATGAAGTAGGTCACGCAATAAACAAGTAAGTAAAATGTCACTTAAAAAGTTAGCTACCTCGCCTCATGCAGTCTCTTTCATATTTTTTTTTTAGACGATTAAGCTATGCTTTGAGATGTCTCTCTTAGAATATTATTGTTACCTAAGGCGATGCATCACCTCTTCATTGCAGTATGTATATGAGGTTATGAGCTAATATTACAAGCATCACCTCGACAAAAGTTGTACAAAAAGTACACAAAATTGATTGATTTGACACTTATGTAGTGACGACGCAACTCAAATTACAATTTTTCAGTCTATTGTCGAGGCAAGGAAACCACGTGTCTATGATGCTATGGATGTACATAATTGAACAGACAAGTGAGCCGTCACGCTAAGATCGTATGTCAAATATCCAGGGTCTTTTTGACTTGATCTCTCCTCATATAAATATTCAATCCCCTCTCATTCATTGGCAAGTGTTTCGAAACTCATATTTTCTATTCATCACGTCTTTTCCACATCCAATACATTTCATAATTTGACTTGTGTCGGAGTGCACACGACAATTGTACTTTATCGACCTACGGTTTGTACAATCTAATGCAACAGTCCAAGTACACGCGTTGACGAGATAAAAGTTGATATCAATTGACAATTGGATCTCACCGAATTGACGAATTATGAGGTCAACAATTAGTTTTAAATTAGAATGTACAATATAACAAAAATAAAAATAAAAATTCGTTCATGATAACACATGCATATAAATACGAGGCTAAGAAGGCCAAGGATGAAGCGAAATTGTACATAATTAGAGAGTATATGTAGTAATAGTTAGGGATGTCAACGAGCCGGCTTGCGAGCTGAAACTTGAAGCTCAAGCTTGATTCAAGTAAAAATGATTCGGGCTTTTTTTTACTCGAAACGAGTCGAGCTTTTGTTTGGCCAAAAAATTTAGGCCCAACTCGAGTTTTCGACTAGGCTTATTGAGTCGAGTCGGCTCGTATTTTTTTTTATTATAATGAAAAGAGGCAGCAGGCGTGGTTGCCCGCTTGCAGACAACTGCTGTAGATGCCTGCTATTGCGGCTGTCGCAATATAGATTTATTTATTTATTTATTTATTTAAAATTTTGCTCACGAATTGGATCAGGCTCGGTCAACACTCCAAAATGAGGCTTGATAAAACCCAGCCACGAGCTGAACCGGCTCCATCTTTTTCCAAGTCAAGTCACGGGTCGTCCGAGCGGCAAATCAAATTAACACCCCTAGTAATAGCCATGGAAAATAATAATACTATATTTGCCGAATCAATAACATGCAGACTTTTATATTTGATAAAAATTGAAGAAATATATAGTTAAAAAATTGATACAAATTGCAAATCATATTGAATGTATAGTTGAAAATAAATTTGATATAAAATGAATTTTTGAAAATGGGACTTCATCGTCGAGTTGGATTGTTAAAATGCTTTAGTGGCTGTAAATGTTGAATGCTTATTGCTTAAAGAAACCATTGCCAATCGCATTCAAACCACAATTCTGAAGTGTAATGTACTACAAGATTTCAGCTGGAATCCCTTGTCCACATGATCAACGATTCCAATATCAGAGGTGTATTATCACTGTTTAATCTAATTTTATATTAAAAAAAATTCAATCTTTATTTATAGAAACATGATGGGCGAAGAAGAATCAAGCAAAGAACAGATGCAGTTCCTCAGTTTGAACGAGGAAAACACCTGTAACGACGACGTTTTGACCTCAAATTCCTATTCCAGCTACCGTAATGTCATCACCACCCTCGCCTCCTCGTCAGAGAACTCCCCTGCGGCGGGAGAACGGCTCATCTCCGATCCCCTCCTGTTTCCACTTGACAATCCCTCCACCGAATCATATGATGATGTCATCTTCAGCCCTATGGATGACGGGCCGGCCATATCCTCTGCTTCCGAACCCAACGGCACTGGAGAAATTCTTGATGAATTGACAATTTTGCAAAGATCAAGAAAAACCAGCTCAGAGTATTTGAACGTCACCGTTTCCGATCCGCAAAAAGAGTCGGAATCCTCCAATTCGATTGTTCCGGGTAGCAACACGTATGTTACTTATTTGATTACCACGAATACGAATATTCCTGATTATGGAGGGTCTGATTTTAGTGTCCGGAGAAGGTTCAAGGACGTTGTTATACTGTCGGATCGCTTGAATGAAAGTTACAGAGGACTTTTCATTCCGCCACGGCCGGATAAAAGCATAGTGGAGAGTCAGGTCATGCAAAAGCAAGATTTTGTGGAGCAGAGGACATTGGCATTGGAGAAGTACTTGAGGAAGCTTACAGAGCACCCGATGATTAAGAAGAGTGATGAGTTGAGGGTGTTTTTGACGGTTCAGGGGAGGATGCCACTGCCTGCGAGCATTGATGTGGCGTCAAGGATGATTGACGGAGCAGCGAGGCTGCCCAAGCAGTTGCTGGGGGAGTCAAGGAGCATGATTGAGCCGCAGGATGTGGTGCAGCCGGCCAAGGGTGGGAGAGATTTGCTGAGGCTGTTCAAGGAGTTGAAGCAGTCAGTTGTGAATGATTGGGGCGGGTCAAGGCAACCCGTGGAGGAGGAGGATAAGGAGTTCTTGGAGAAGAAGGAGAAATTGCGCGATCTCGAGGAGCAACTCACTGATGCATCTAAACAGGTTTCCTCAACATTTGTATCACTAGTTAATATTTATTTTGTTTCGTTACATTTAGGATATGATGACTAGCATACCCATGCATATCAATTTGAATCATTTGATAATTTTATGCTTAACAAATATCCAGATAAATTCAAATTTGAATTTTGTGTTCAGTGTTATAGAGCACTGCTCTTGGAAGATTAATTGGGTGTTTTAAAATGTTAGGCTGAGACACTGGTTAAAGCTCAGCAAGATATGGGGGATACAATGGGAGAATTAGGACTAGCTTTCATTAAGTTGACAAAGTTTGAGAATGAGCAGGCCGTATTGAATACTCAGTTTCTGAGGGCTGGTGACATGAAAAATGTAGCAACTGCAGCTGTCAAAGTAAGCAGATTGTATCGGGAATTAAATGCGCAGACTGTGAAGCATTTGGTAAGTGCTGTAACCTTTTTATTGGTCTTTATTTTGTAAGAAATTGAAGAATTGTTATTGCTGCTCAAACTGCCAAGTAGGCCTAGTTTAGCACCAAGTGTTGAGGTCGTGGGAATGCAAGGTCCAAGTTCTATTCACATAAAAGCATGAGCTGTTTATCCAGTAATATGCTGGTTATTTCTCCTACTTTATGTGGGTTCTTGTGATTAGCGGTTTCTTTTGCAAATCCATAACTTATGATGATAATATTCCTTCACAAGGGATTAATTGCTATAATCTCGTGGTTTGTTTGGTAAGGTGGAATTCAGGGCACTGGACATTATTAAGGAAGGAAAACAAGCTAAAATCTTCTCTATTATACTATTTAGTCTTGTTTATTGCTGCAGGCCAAATGTATTCAAAAAGTAGTAACAGAGGATCAAACTGAGCAATGTGATATTCCTTTCACTAACACGTGAGAAATTACGTATGGCAGGATACGCTGCATGAACACATGGGGCTGATGTTAGCTGTAAACCATGCATTCTCTGATCGTTCAAGTTCTTTATTAACAGTACAAACTCTTATATCAGAATTGTCTTCCTTGCATTCAAAAGCTGAAAAACTTGAAACAGCACCATCCAAAATTTTCGGCGGTGACAAGTCAAGGATCCACAAATTAGAAGAGCTGAAGGATGCCATCAGGGTCACAGAGGATGCTAAAAGCTGCGCTGTCAGAGAATATGGAAGAATCAAGGTATTAAATCCTACTATGGTTTACAAAAAACTAATATTCAAGTATCATTACCCGTCACCTGATATTCTCATCTACGTGATTCTCAAGTATCTCCAACATGAATGGCATTTAGTTCTGCTCTGATGCTGAGTGAGTATTGGAATGACGGAAATTGTTTGCCTTAGCAAATAGCAATTAACATATTCAGCTCAACTTAGCATGTATTTCCCAATCACTAGGGAACGAGCTACATAGTATAATTTCTACTAATGGTAAATACTCCTCTTTGCATTATTGTTGGTGGTGATTATTTTATAATTATGCATCGGCATGAAATTTCTTGTATCTGAGCCTTCTCTCTCTCTCTCTCTCTGTGTTACAATAGAGCCTTACTTTTGTTTCATCCTCCTCCTGCTGATGAAGTGTATATTTTAGATGTTTTAAAGACATCCTTCTTCCCCCTTGGAAAAAAAGAAAGAGCGAGCCAGGCTCATTTAACATTTTGCTAACTTTTGGTTATACTGTACCAAAAATGTCATTTACATATTGCTTATCTGCTAGGAATTTGTCTTACTATCACTACAGTATGTTAGTTCTGCTTGGAAATTCAAAATGACTATTGTTTCTTCCAACTAGATTGAACTAAATAAAGACTTAGATGTCAATCATTTGAAGGCAGCCATTTCATGCATTTTTTCCAAAAAAAAACTTTGTCGCCTCATGGTCTTGTTTATTTATGCTAAAATTATGGCCCACATTACTTTCAATACTATTCTGATTTCTCTTCTGCAAAAAATGGAAGAAGGGAAGATTCACATGTGAAGTGATATCAAAGTTTCTTGCTGTTTATGCTAAGCTACAATGTTTTCTCCTATGTTTGATGTTAATATACAATAATAAAACTTGTAGTTCCATTATTTTCCTCTCTAGTTCCTTGGGCTAGCACTCTGCCTATTTTGTTTAATGGTCACTCGTTATATATGGAAAAGTTAAATCTTTGGCAATTGAACTTTTGACTATTAATATTATAGTCCAATCTATTTTGGTTCAACTTTTCTACCTTTACGGGTTGCGTGTGCCCTTGATTCTATATTTTCTCATCTACAAAGCTGAGTCCTTAAGAGGCCCGTTTCCTGCTCGACACCGATCTTCAATCTCTTAGTTCCCTTGGGTAATTACGTCTAATTATCTACTGCTTCTTTCTGTTTGTTAAATTACCTAAGAGTTGATTATGTAGTTGTAATGTAAATGCTACATTTATGGCCTGTTTGATTGGCCAATCTTTTCCATGGAAAATGGAATCCAAATTCCATTTCCCACTTTTAGCTTGTTTGATGCCTTTTTTCCCCCATGGAATTCATTTTCTTGCTTTTGTCTCACACGTGCCACATTCCTTAGTTTTTCAGGTTACTTCCCTTTTTTTCTTTTTTTCTTTTTGGCAATTGGAAAAAATTCTAGACACATTGGTAAAAAAATTTATCACTTTTATTGACAATTTTCATGCAAAACAAAGTAAAACGAATGGTATTCGGTACTGTAATTTATTTTTAATATATATATTTTTTTGACAATTGGAACAAATTCTAGAATTATCACTTTATAGACAATTTTCATGAAAAAAGGAAGCCAAACGGACACCAAACTTTCAATATTTTTCAGGTGAAAAATTATACCAATCAAACACAATTAATTACAATTCCTAGTAAAACAAATTTTAGGCAATTCAATTCCTTATAATTCATTTTCTTTTCACCCAAATTCCACATTTGCAATCTAACGGACCCTTAGTAAGTTCATCCAGTGGATTTATAGTAACTTGATAGTGATCATTGGTGTTGGCTTTTGCAACTTGTTAGAATGTGCAGCCTTCATTTTTTAAGGAGTTCAACTTAATATGTCTTATTTCTTTGTGAGGTTTAAATCTTGAAGTTGTTGGCCTGAAGCATTATCTAAATTGCACTAGTTAACTTGATTTTCTGGCTTCCTTTGTTTGATTTTTCCTTTATTTTGCACATTGATTGTCCTTCTCAAACATAAACAAGTATCAAATATTAATAGCATTACACTGTGGACAGTTGGACACTTTTGGGATCAAAGTAAAATTGAAAAAGCAATTATGACAAATTTTTGGCTTCAAAGGAAAAATGGGAACAAGAATCACATATGGCAGGAAAAATCTAGTGAAGAGAGTGATCATGTGATAAATTTGTACCTCTGATGACCTCAGGTATTGTTAAGCAATTCCAATGTGCTTTGAATTCCATCAACATTTTTTTTTTAATCCTATTTGAAGAAAACCCACTGACATATGCATAATTTCTAAAAAAAATTAACTATTGCTTTAACCACGTTTTAAATTCTATAATCACAATGAATTTCTTGGATGATATATCGAAAATTTTAATTATTCATTCAATGCATCCCTATCTTGTTGCGTCCTACTTTTTGGAAAATTCTATGTTGTCTTATCTGTGCCGTGTCTTATCCATGTCCATAGCTCTCATTTTATTTTCTGGAGTTGTGCACATTATTTTTAAGGCTTATCAATTGTATAAAATATGGTAAGTACTAAGTCGTATCAATTGTAAATATGGTAACATCTTAAGTAACCTTTTTGTCTATTATGATAGATAACAACCTTTTGTTCATTTAGCATACTGTAATATTGATCACTTTTGTTCAATAACTGACTTGTGGGAATCTTTTTGAGGATGCACTCCTTTGATACTAATTTTGATTTGATCTTAGTGGATTCAATGTGCACTAAAAGTAGTCAATTGCTTATTTGATTACCAGGAAACATTTTCTATTACAGTTTATTAACTGTCTGTATCCTACTTATGGTTTATGAAAAATTCCATACAATTATGGGTGTGCATGATCGTTGCCAAGGTGATCAATATTTGCCTAAATGAAGTTCTGGCTTTTGTTTAGGGTTCATATAAAACTCAGAATTGTTGTGTCCTTTATATCTTCGTTTTAGCTATGGTTTGTCAATCCTAATAAATCCCTTGGGCCCAGACCATTAGCTGGGGTCGGCATGCCACCCCTTTTGAAGCTTTTGCGAGACAAGGGGAGGAGAAGCTCCCAACACATGCACACGAAAACAGAGCAAAAATAAACAAAGGATCAAGCACACTGGGCTGCCTTCCCCTTTCTGATATTTGTTTCATATTTGTGGCTGGTTAATTTTGAGTAGATGAATTCGCGTTGATGTGAAAAAGAAAAAGACTGATGGTTTAACTGCGTGATTGCAGGAAAATAATCGAAGTGAAATTGATAGGCTAGACAGGGAAAGGCAGGCCGACTTTGTTGACATGCTGAAAGGATTTGTTACTAATCAGGTACTTTTCCTCCCAAAGCATAAATAATCAATAAAATTATACATGCTTTTGCAACAGAAAAATAAAAATAAAACAAAACTATTAAAGTTCACAGCAATTAAGTCAGCAACTTAGATCGTGAATGTTACAGTATGTTAACCATGGAGATGTTTCAATATAATCTGTTAGATATCTCTAGCTTTTCATTTGACGATTTTAAGGCCAATGAACCTGTTAATGACTGCACATTTTTTTCTTAAACCGAAAGATCCTATTCCAAGAATAGAATAGAATAGATTTTGACTTCTTTCCTTTTTAAGGCACTCATCAAAATCCCACATCGAAAATGTGGAGAAAAAGTTTACACTTCATAAAGTGTTTCGCGTGAACGTTGGTTGCCGGGTGCAGCAACGCGCGCCTGTAACCCAAGTGGGGGCATCAAGGCGACTGAAGGTTGAATTGTGGCAGCACCGCCTCCACTGGGGATGGTTCTCCTCCACCGTGGAGCTTCAGGGCAGTGGGTTCACTCTTCAAATAACTCCTTTAAGAGGGCCATTGGATGGTTCTCTGCAGCGATTAAGAAAGCCCGACAGGTGCCCTACTTGTTGGAGCATAAACAACATGCCTGAGGCCCTAGGGGCATATTCTCAGGTGTGTTAGGTTTCCACGGTTTGTGAGCTAGCTTGGCAGAGCAGCAGCTGCTATTGGAGCTATTGAAGACTGAACCTATAATCTGTGGTGGCGGCGGTGCCTCCCTTCAACCGAACTTCGACCTTTTGGGGAAAATATCCAAAGTTGATATCCTCATGGAGATACCCATGATGAGGCCCATCTAATACTACCCATTGCCTGTATCTTTTACTGGCCTTGTATTGTTCAGATTTAGGTATCTGATGCATGCTTGTCTTATGCTACCCATTGCATAATTTATTTATTTTTTGGACAGACATTGCATAATTACTTGTTATACAACCATATCTTTGAATGCACATAGTACAATATCTTTGAATTTAAGAATCTTTATTCGATGTATATGTTATAACCTTAGAGTGCACTTTCTCCTCCTTCATCTTGGGGAAAAGGCTGCATATCTCCTTGCTTATTACCAATGAAAAGAAAATATACTACGAAAATATTACCCTTTGAACAACCAAAAGGACATGAGAAGCACTTGACTAAATATTTTGATAATACGATATTGCTTTCTAGAAAATGTGCCTCTTTATATCTGATTCATTTCTTTTGTCATGACTCGCGACCCTTGCAGGTGGCATATACTGAGAAAATTGGACGTGAATGGGCTAACGTTGCGGAAGAAACCAGTAGATATGCAAAAGAGAGCACGTAGAAACAGCTGTTTTACCGTTTATTGGGATCTTTGTCTTTTTCTTCCACTTTCGGATTTAATTCATGTGCACCGGCAAAAAAAGGGTGGTGGATCTCTGTGATAAAAATGACAATACAAAGTTGGACTGGAATTTTAATTTTTGGTGCTTTCATCAGCAGTCATTCTTATGTTATTGAAAAGATTATTCATTCATCAAAGTCGGATAGAGTAGAAATGTAAAGTGGGTCTGTCTAACTTGGTTGACTAGGCTTCCCGTGTGTTCGTGTTTTGTAACTTGTGGGGACCTCGAATGTGCTAAAATTTTAAGGCCACAAGATCTAGTTATCAGCACATCGAAATTATTGACCAGCAATAATAACACGAATTATTTAATCGATTAATTTTTATTTTTTTTCTATAATACTTTTAACATTACACTGAGATACCAAGAATACTCGGAAATTACATGGTTAATATAGTTGCAATGTAAAAGTCACTATTTCAGTGTAAACGGTTTTTAAAAAATTAAAAAATGTGCAACAATTCGCTTTAGAAACTTCAAATTCCCCAAAAAGGCCCCCCGCAAGAACGGGATTACTTCACGAATCCCAACTGCTGTGCCCAATCAATGAATCAAACTTTGGAGACGACGGTGGGCGCGGTGGCGCCACCATTAAGGACGACAGAGAACAATCCAGAATTAGCCAAAACTGTATCATCGAGAAACAAGTCCTCCGGATCCCTAAACACCCCATGAATACAGACAAACCCCAAACCAATTAGAGTTGACGACATCAACAATGATCCGACGTTTGTGAAAAAGATTACGGAGAATGTGAATACGATAAGGATCCATAGGGCTTCCCGATGGGAGATGGTGCGGTTGAAGATGACGAGCGGTTGATCGGCTGGGCGGAGGATGTAGAGGAAGAGCCACGCGGAGATTAGGGAGAGTAGGGTGAGGAGAGAGAGCGGGTGAGAGAGGAGGGAAAGCGCGAGTACGACGGCGAGTATGGTGGCGTAGTTGGCGCAGAAGTATGAGAGGTTCTTGCGGACACGAACCGTGGCGTCGGAAAGGGAGGAAGGGCGGGAGATGGTGGAGAGGTCGAAGAGTTCGAACCACGGGCGGCGGCGGGAGACGGCGCTTCGCAGATTGTCGGAAATGGTTGTGATATACGCGCCGAAAGCGGCGGAGGGAGGAGGGGTAGACATTGTCGGGATTTCGAGAAATTTTAGGGGTGTTTTGGGGAAGGAGAATTTGACTTTAGGATTGTTTTGTGGGGCAGCGTTTTGTTCTTTTTTGACTTGCTTTATATAATGGAAACTAGGAATTTTACAGTAAATTTGAAAAAGTCTAGCCGTTGATGGTGGCCGAATAACGGTGAAGATTGATTTGGGATTTGTGAATTTATTTATCGGTCACGCGGTGAGTGCGAAAAACGGAATTTTTAAAATTGTTTTTTTTAAAAAACAAATTAATGAATTTTTGAAAATGAGAGAATTATTATTTATTTTTTTTTGAAAAAAAAAAATATGTGTCTTACCTAAACTACTCTTGTAAAAGATATTGTACATTAAAAAAAGAAAAAATAAAATTAAAAATTGAAACCCCATAACCAGAAAAGCTTTATCCACGGGTGTCTCGTAGAATCCCATGATTCAGCCTTTTTTACTGTTCAAACTTTTATAAAAGTGAGCTTCACCAAGGCAATATGTACTTTGAGCCAATGGGTGCATGTATTCTCCAAATATTAAAAAAGAAACTAATATTCAATTCTCAAATACCTAGATTTTTCTTTCTTAGTAGATCAATTTTTTTTTTGGTTTTTATCTTTGATGCCAGCAGGTAACTTCCCAAGTAGGATGGTCGATCAGAGTGAAGAAAGTAACATAGTCGATCATGCATAACACGCTGTCCAAGCAAAGTTCAACGATTGTGAGAACATATAGATGTCCTACTCGATTGATTGGCATTGAATGACTCAGTGAACTGGTGCCAATTGCCTCTTTGTCGTGTCACAAGCACATCACTTAAAGTCTATAAATAGATACGAGCTTAATACACAATTTAGAGTGCTTGATGTCGCCATTCCTTGGTCTAGCTCCAAGCTTGGCCACATAATTGAGAGTGCATTAGAAGTTTTAGACATGTACTAATGTGACATGTCATGTGCATATGACGCATATTGGATCGTTAAGATCATGACTGAGAGTATATTATTGACGATAAGATGACATTGAACAATGTTGATTTAACTTCATTGTCTTACCAAGATGAAAAACCGTCATAATGAATTCAAGATATATGTTAAGTACTTGACGATGTTTTGATTTGTAGAGTTGATCTTTAGGATATTTAGCCCTTGTTTGAGCCCATTTTTGGACAAAAAAAATGTATTTTTGAATATTATTTTGTTGGAGATTGTGTAATTAAAAAGCAATGAATTTTTTTAATTTACGTGTAATAATATTTTATAAGGAAATATATGATTGAAAATGAATTTTAAAAAAATAGAGTGAACAAGGGCTTAGCTGATAAAAAAATCTAAAATGGATACAATTAACTTTTGTTTTTAAAATTAAACAAGATCAAATATTATAATCTTGGATAATTAGCGCAAAACGTCCCTACCTTTGAAGGTTTTTGTGGAAAACGTCCCTACCTTTCACATTATTTGTGTTGAACGTCATTTTCACCAATTTTTAACATGAAATGACCAATATACCCTTCTATATAAATAAAACAAAAAAGAAAAGAAAAGAAAAATAAAAAATAAATTGCAATCTGCTCCTAAATTTTTTTTAAATGCAAATCAGTCCAAAACTTATGAAAATATTAAAAATAACAAAAACACACACTCTCTCTTCTCCTCCACCTCCACCCTCTAATCACCACCTCTACTCTTCTCCATCATCAAAACCTCCAGACATTAGTACCAAAAAGTGGCGATTTTTTGCCTTTTTTTTTTCAACCTAAATGCGACCAAATTCCGGTAGCCTCCGGCCATCCAAGCCGCCGGACGTTGACACTAGTCAATAGCCCTCCATTTTCCCTTAAATTACCACCCAACCACTCCCAATTTCATGAACTGTAATGGCCGAAATTAATACTGAAAGTTCACTGTCCTCAAATCTAAAAATCATCGAAAATTAGATTCCAACCACCCCCATGATCGGAACTCACCTCCTATCAATTTACAATAATTTACAACAAACATCAACCAAAAAAAAAAAAAAATTAATTTTATGCCAGATTTTTCGCCAGTCGTGACAGTCGACCTGAAGTTCTAACGAATCCAGGCAAAATTGTGGAAGACCCATGGATGGAATAGCTTCGCTGTGATGAGAGGGTGCTGAATGGAGTGGTCCGCGACCATAGGTCAAAGGGACGACGTCGGAATTAGCCAAGTTCAGTGTGTGGTTCGCAATATGACGACTACGTTATTTTCAGTTTCAAATTGAACCCGTTGGATAAGTGTTTTGGATGAATTGCCCACATAACTGAGGTTGTTTGGGTGTGGGCGGTTGTGGTGGTCCGCGATCCTGTTGTAAGTCGGAAGTGCGACTTCCGATAGTTTGTCCATTTTTTGAGTAGCTGATTTTGCTTGCTCATTTCTGCAGAATTATTGGATGATATGGGGAATTCTTGGGATGTAATTGTAGAGGGTGTTGAGGAGATTGTGTTGGTACCAACGTCCACAGGTTGTGGTGGTGGAGAAGAGTAGAGGTGGTGATCAGAGGGTGGAGGAAGGTGGAGGAGAAAAAAGAGTGTGTGTTTTTGTTATTTTTAATATATTCATAAGTTTTGGACTGATTTGCATTTTTAAAAAAATTTAGGAGCAAATTACAAATTATTTTTTATTTTTCTTTTCTTTTATTTTTTGTTTTATTT
>CAIGRN010188386.1:0-20997 GCA_903798345.1 Fraxinus anomala
TTATATTTTTATTGGGCCCTTAAGGATTCAATTTTTTTTATTACTAAATGCATTTAGCAAGGTTATTACTTTAGTCCACTGGCCCAAGTCGGGATCGAAAGAAATTATTATATAATTGAGGTTATTACTTTATCGAGGTTTAACTGTAATTTCGAGATAACAGTATTTTTCAATTCGCATTGAGCAAACTACTGAATTTTGCTTTTATAAAACCAATATGAGCACGATATTTCTGGACAACCAAAACAAGTTCACACGAGTCAATTCATTCCAATCCTTTGTAAAAGCCATTTCTACGAATAAAGGACTGCAAAAGGGCAAAAAAATTATTCAAGTTTTCAATTGTTAATTTGTCACACCGTAAACTAGTAAATGTCTACCTTTTTTAATCGAAGGTTTCACATAAATGAGAAACGATCAAATCGAGTAATATTTTCAAACGTTCTTATGCTCTATTCGAGAAGAGGGATAGGCACGAATGCCTAAAAGTAAGGCTGAGCGCGGGTTGGGTTGGGTTGGGTTGGGTTGTGTTGGATTGGATTATATTGATTTTGAGTACAACTCAAACCCAACATGTTAGGTTTAATAATAATTCAAATCTAAACCAATCCATTCATGGTTTAAATACAACCCAATCTAAACCAACCAATTTCGGGTTGATTTGGTTGGGTTGATTGATTGATTTGAATTTCAGTCAAATTCAAGTTGGACAATTTTTATATATGCTTAATGGTTGGAACCTTTTTCGTTGAATTTGAACAATTTTTTTAAAGTTTGATATCATTTCAATTTGAACCAATTTCAGTTACATTAAAAAAGGTGATTTGAAATCCTTAAGTCGATTAAAGTTGGATCAATAGTACCATTTTAAGTTGATTAGAAAGGCAAGTCAATTGGAAAAGCCTAAGTCAAAAATCACGTCAAAAAATTGAGTTAAGAAGTCGAGGCACGAGCATCAATGAGAGACAAAAGAGATAAGAGGCAGAAGAGACGTGAAACTGAAGAGAATTTTGATCATTAGGTTTTTTATTTTAAGTACCAATTTTCTTTTTAATATTTTTTAATTTATTGGGTTGTGTTGGGTTTGAATGAGTTTTAATATATAACTCGGAATCCAAGTTTTAATATATAACTCGGAATCCAACCCAACCTAAAATTTGATTTCCTATCCCAAACCCAACCCGATTGAACTAAAAAACCAATCCAGATAGGGTTTTTTCCCAACCTTACCAAAAAGGACTATGAAAGTCATGTAGACATTGAAAACTCCATATTATTTTCCCTATGTCAATGATCTATTAGTTGCCTTAATTACATGTCACATTCCACGGGTCAAATGACATGAGTGAATGTTTGGTAAAGTTCATAATTACTTATAAGTTTGTCCAACTTTCTTTTTATCCATAAATTTCATAGGACCAACAATCTTTCTTTACTTTTGAACTCAAATTTGTTGGAATTCACGACTTATAAATGTTTTATTCATATATCAACATAAGATGTGCATTGATGCTTATTACATCATTCTCTTTCGATTATAATGCTTAAATCATTAAACCAACACTATTAATATATATCCAATCTTCACGTAAATGAAAAGGTTGAAATTTACAAAATAAATTTATTTAGCAAATTCCATTCCATTCATAGTGCAATATTTGTTTGACTGTGTTGTATAACTTGTCATTGTTGGTGAGGTTTAATTAGGCAAATTTTTATGATAAATGTTATTTATAGTGAAGATTGTCAAGAGTCGCTCTACGTGGTATATATATGACAATTTGTTATTAATGTTGTAAATTTTTATTGTCCCATGTATCAAATAACAAAATGCTATATATATGCGATATAGGACAAATACCGGTAATTTTGACTGTGAATAGCGTATTCAACTTTTATAATATCGATCTCAAATTGTGTTTAGTACATGTTCAAATATATTACAAGAGAAAATACGAATAGTAACGACAATAAAGAATATTGTCCCTTTTTGAAAATTTCATTTACCATTTTACCTCATTATCGCTTTTCTCATACTAAACTAAGATGCTTGTTTGGGCGCCATTAATTGAATCACAATGCATTTTCCCATTGCGTGCGTGTCGTGTGTATATCAGCCATTTTTCAATTCTACCCCTTCCCCATTTGATTAAAATTTCCCTGAAAAATATTCTCCAACTGAGGCATAGCTTATTTGACTTTTCAAATACCTTTTTAGCATTAACTTTGTATTACATTTCAATCATTTTTCGGTCATTAAATTTTGTACGTTTCAAACACTTGTTCTTTGTCCTTTTGTGCTATTAATTAAGTTGCAGGAATAATAATGTGCTATGCCTCAAGCATTCGAAGACGACGGATTTTTTGTTTTTTTTTTTTTTAACAACACGGAAATTTCTCNAATTTATTTTTACATTTCAACGTCCGACATAATAAACGAAACGGAAAAACTACTACTAACTCGAGAAAATATAAGCGATTACAACATAGACGTGAGGATTTAACAACTACCAAGTTTTCGTTGTTGTTACGACATATAATCGCGAAACCAATCCCATTTACTGTGCAGCATTTCAGTTGCATTCATTTTGACTGCGATTTCATCGTCCCCGTTCTGTAGCTCCACATCGAAGCGCTTGGGTCAATCTCGACCCTCGTAAATGCCTCGTCAACGACTCGAGCTCGTCGAAAGAAGTTGTGTACACCTATTGTTGCTATGATAACTGGAATTTGTGTTTGAAACGAAAAGTTGGGCATACAGTCTTCATCTTTATTTCCATATACCAAATGCACGTTCAATTACATTTTTGCATGATGAGTGCTTGAAATTGAACCTCGTTTCAAAATCTATGTACATGACATCTTGCTTCGTCCTAGAATTGTTGAAAATGATACAGTATATCTGACACATTATACGGTTCCATATATCCAGATCGATGTGCAAAACCATAGTCCAAAACCATAGTCAACTAGTTAATAATTCTCTAGAACAAGTAATGAAAAATGAATGTACGGACTGTGAATCGCACAAGCTAAAATGGGGGTGTCGTGTGTATTTTCAATGGTGCTGGCCAACACGAATGTGAAATATAAATTAAAAATCAAAGCTACAAGTACATTCTGCGTTGCTATTCCTTTGAGTCTTATAAAGTTGACTCATTCGTGACGAGGCAACACTGCTCTAACGTGTGTTTTGCCAATCGCATCTATGCAATTATGGAATAGTGGATGCTTTATGATGCTATGTACCTTTGTTATATGCGGCGACCTAGTGGAACCCGAGAAGACAAAATACAAGGCTGGATGGTGAAACACCAACTAGGTGAAGGCATGGTAGAGGGGATGCTAGTGGACATGTAAACAAATTTGCACAGGATTTTCGTATACAAGTAGCATTGAAGGAGTTGATCTGATGATTAGGATGAAAAATGATCTTCTTATTGCATTATTATTTCTTAAATTGCCGCAATGTCAATTCTTTCCTGATTAAAAATAGCGAGTTAATGAAATGCTAACTAAATTTACCTTACTTACTCACTGGACAAAAACATGTTACTCACTACTTATTCATTTATTTGAATGTTTATTTATTCATCACCCATTTCAGATCCGTTTCCATATAATGTAAAAATCAATGTATATAGACAGAAAGTTGACGTGACATATATACACCATTAATTTGTCCACTTGTATTAAAAATAAAATAAAAAACCAAAATCGCAGATAAACCTAACCGAGATATCCAAACCATTCACAAGTTCAGGCTTCAAAATTGACATCTCTAGAACCTAAGATCCATAGGTACAGTGCCCACTCTTTTCCTTTCTTACTATTCTTTAATAGTGCAATCTCCAGTTAGAACAAAGAGTAGATTCAAAGAGAGCACGGTAGTGATGGAAAAATCTGACCCAAAGAAAAAAGCTTCTGTTCTCATTTTAGGTGCTGGTCGGGTATGTCGGCCAGCTGCAGAATTTCTGACATCAATAGGTGGCGATTCACCCCAAGAATGGTTAAAATCATTCAGACATTCAGTATAGGCAATCTTGAAGAGCAGACTTGTGTTCAAGTTATTGTTGCTTCTCTTTTTCTGAAAGATGCAGAAGAGGTATGTTTGACTGACATATTACTTTCTTGGTACTTTCCTTAATGTCTGTTTTCTGTTTAAAAACAGTGAAGAAGAAAGGAATAAAAAGATTTTCTTTACCTTTTCTGCATATTTCAGAAAAAGAGAAGCAACAATAACTTGAACACAAGTCTGCTCTTCAAGATCGCCTACACTGAATGTCTGAATGATTTTAACCATTCTTGTGGTGAATCGCCACCTATTGATGTCAAAAATTCTGCAGCTAGCCGACATACCCGACCAGCACCTAAAATGAGAACATAAGCTTTTCTCTTTGGGTCAGATTCCATCTTTCGTGGAACCCTAAGATATGAAGGCAAGATATGCTTTTGGTATATGTTTTGTCATTTTTAGACTGAGTTTAATGGTTAATCAACTAGATGCTTTTTGGTTGTCCTAAAGCAGAAGGGCACCAAAACAAGGTAATTTTCAGTTTCAAATTAGACCTCAAAAGTCCAGATTGCACTAACCAGAAAAAGAGAATTCGAGGCAGATAATGTCTTATTCCTGAGCTCTCCCTCCTATTTTACTTACATGAAAGTTGTGGATTTATATGTCATGCAGGTTTTGGAAGTATAATGGGATCACTTGCAAGAATTGGTTTCTTTAGCACTGAGGTCATCCCTATCCTTGAGAATCAGAAAAGACCCACATATAAAACTTTTTTTACTTTCACTTCTCAAAATTCGTAAAGGAAATTTGGATGAATCTGCAATAGGGGAGAAACTTTCTCATCAAAACATGTTCTTGAAATCCTATTTTATCTTTCATTAGATATTTGGGATTTCATGAGGAATCAGAAATTCCAAAATCCTGTCGAAGTGCATTTGACGTTACCTGCCTCCGCATGGAAGAAAAGTTGGCATATTCTGGGATAGAGCAGGTGATTTCCAAATTTTAACTTGCTAAACTGATTGATATCAATTTATTGTTCTCTTGGAGGATGATTAAATAGTTAATACAATTCTGGCCAGGACATGGTGTTGTTGCACCATGAAGTAGAAGTGAATTTCCCTAATGGTCGACCTACTGAAAACCATAAAGCAACTTTATTGGAATGTGGAAGGACTAAGAATGGAAAGACAACTACCGCAATGGCTCTTACTGTTGGGATCCCTGCAGCCATTGGAGCTCTGGTATTTGCTTGTTATAATTTTGACTCATTTAATACATCACAAGGAAAATATTGGTGGAATGACGTTATGTAGTTTTATACCAACAGCTTTTGCTCGGAAAAAAGATCCAAACAAAGGGAATCTTAAGGCCTATTGATCCTGAAGTTTACATGCCAGGTATGCCTTGCTTGGCTTTCTTTTTCCATTCTGGTGTTTGTCTTTCTTGTAGTTAACCATTTCCCATGAAAATCCACCAAATACCAGTTTCCTAATGCTTGTTTTCACTAGGGTTTAGCATTTCAAGTGTTTAATTATGTAGATTGAGATTCATGTTCCTTGTTAGATGGACACTTGGAGTACATGCTCTTTCCTACTTGAGATGGTCAATCTGATTGTATTTTGTATGGAAAATATGAGACCATGGAAACCACATCATGCCACAACTATCTTTCTATTACACGAATTGTGAGCTCTGTTAGTAAATTCATGTACTTTGTAAGACCCTTTCCCGATTGGCTTGGTTTGGAATCCAATTCCAGGCGTTCTAGAGGCAGTTTCCAACATGCTTCAGACCTCACCCCTACACAATTTACCATGAATGCAACAATATCATAGATTCAATTTTCCTCCAGGACGAGAATAGGTTGAACTTCTAAAGCAGCATTGAGTTTGTTCATTTTATATCCAATAATATTCAATACTTTGTACCAAACATGCACGTGACTTATGCCGTAGTATATGATTTATAGATGATTCTTTCTCCTGTTAGCACATCATGAACTCCCCTAAAGTTGGTTATTTTGTGTGCATGCAGCGCTGGATATTTTGGAGGCTTATGGCCTAAACTTGCTGGAGAAGATGGATTAGTTCAGAAATGTACAATCTTATGCGCCATTCGTGTTTTTAGCTGGTACGTTCTTTGTAAATCATGAACACTTGTTATCAGTAACAGTCCAATTCAGATATGCTAATGAATCCAAATGTATGGTACAGTACATTAAGTTTCGGGGTAATGGAAGGGATGTAAATCTCATTTGAACTGTGATTGAAATTAGCAAAGATTTGGCTGCTGGAAGTGATTGGCACTCCATTTAAGAAGAGATTATATTGAGAAAACTCTAATGACCCTATATTGTCATGGCTTGCTAAATTGTGTAATTATGCAAAGATTTACACAATTACACTAACAAAAGGTGAAAAGTTGAAATATACTGCATTCATTTCACCCAAATAGGAGAAAGGTACTCACATTGTTTCCAGAAATAGAAAATTACGGTGCATGCTAAACTTATCATAATTTCCGACACAAGCAATGCTTCACAATTTCACTAACGGGATCGGTAAGTCACTTGAAGAAATCAATGAATGTGGTTCCTGTTCATTTCAGAATATGGCCAAGTTTTGTTCATAAACATGGGCAGTGATGCGTATGGGTCAAAAATAGATGAACTGGGTGCTTTAAAGGAATCGTATAAGCAATCAAAACCCTAGTTGTTGAGCACAGAGTCTAAAGGCATATACCTCGATTGAAACTAATATCCATCGTCGGCAACGTTCATGAGCTACCAAATACCAGTCTCACATAATGACGTTGTCGCCAAATGATTAATCGTCCAAAAGACCTTCCTCTGGGGTGAATATGTAAAAGTGCGCTGTGATCTGTAGAATCTAGTCACAATCATTACATCTGGTTTTGTTATTATAAGCTAAGAGGGTTAATGAGAATGGATGATTTAGTTAAGATTAGGAGTTTAAATGTCTGACGATTAAGATGTACTAAAACATGATTAACACAGATTTTCTACTATTTACGAGATAACGGTAGTTTTCAATTTGCATTCAGCAAAATACTGAATTTTGCTCGTTGATGTGGATTGATATACCGGATGGTAGCTTTGCCACCAAGTTTGTATGGCAACTAGTTCGATCCGATAGCTCTTCTCAGGACTCATACGGTTGATGCGGAGCTCTATTATACCTACTATGGTTCCTCCTCCTGCTGGAGATTGGGGCAGGACTCGGTACCGATTGATGGGATTATTCATTGGAGAATAGGCTGCCACTTGGTCTCTCGTTGTCAGTGCTGCTAGGAGGTGGAAACCATTCCACTTTTATTCACATGCAGTGCTGTATCTAACCAGGTATGAAGACATTTTGGATATATTTTTCATGTACCAATATGGCCAGTAAGAAAGTAAGACATCGGTTTCAGCTATGGAGATTTTCGATTGATTTTTTTTCTCTATAGCCATATTTGTACTATCATTCCACTACTGATCTTGTTTCTATAATATGCGAGGAATTATGCAAACCACCGAATATTGGTATGGAGCTTAGAAGAATCATCTGGAGGGTCTACCGCACTGTTTCACTTATGCATATGGACCATTTAATTCGACCTGTACGTTGGCATGAAATATGGCTAATATTGATTTTTTGGCGTACTTTACCAGTGGAATCCCACAATATCAAACACCGATGGATGTGTCAAGGCCCATATTTGACCCCTATTTTTTTCGAAACTAATTTTCAAATAGATATTCTCTCATAAAATAATTTTACATATAAATTTATGGCTGAACAAAACTCTCGAATCGAACCGAACCCATCGAACTGAACTAGAACCGAGAGGTTCTTTTTAAGTTAAATATCCGAATGGGTATCTGAATCGAGAACCGACGGATTTTGGATCAAGAACCGAAAAATTGAATATCCCTAATTTTTTATCTTAAATAAGTTAAGTTATTATTATTTTTTCTAAATAAATTTGCTAGCTAATTAATTTAGCTCAAACCTAAAATATGATTTTTCATAATTAATCAAATTAACCTAAATTTTATACAAATCTCTTGTTTTACCGTAGTACCATTTATGTATGAAGAGATCGAATTCGAAGTCTTTCTTTATTATTGTGAGCTCGCTATCTTTCTCTTCATGTGATTCTAACTGCCAAATATATGAGAACTTAACAAAGAGAGACGCAAAAGATATCACAAGATTTGACTACATTATTCTATAAGAGCTAAAATTGAACATGTCATTAGTTGAATTTTAACATAGCATTGTTGTAAATATTAAAAAAATTCGTTATTGTATGGAAGCCGAGAATCGAATGGAGCTGAATCGAACTCAAACGATTCCATAATTAAATTTAGACCTGACAATATAAGAGCTAAAATTGAACATGTCATTAGTTGAATTAATGTAACGTTGTTGCAAATATTAAAAAAATTAATTATTATACGGAACTCCATAACCAAACCGAATCCAAACGGTTCCATAATTAAATTTGGACCCTTCGACAATTCTATTTACTAAGTACCTGAAAATTCGGGTTCGATCCAACCCTACGTAAATCCAAAAAATTTTCTTATATTTTAACCAAATTCTCAAAAAAATCACTATTTCAAACACATTTTCCCCCCAAAAAGTAGATCTCGAACAGGGGCAAGTATAGATTTGACAGCGAGGTATTATACGGGACTAGCTTAGACACTGCTAGCATTCTCCTCTTCATTTGGGGAATGTATTATTCTTGAGGTCGAGTTACATACTATATTGGAGGGGATCTTGCTTTCTAGATAGTTTGGATTATCTAATCTTTGGGTGGAGACAAACTCAACCTTCGTCTTTCAATGTATCACTTCGAAGTGGAGGACCATAAACTCTCCAAGTATTCTTAAATGTGTCAAACACTACCTATCTTTGATTGAGATTCAATTTTCCACATCCATTGAGAGATAAACTCGGTTGCCGATTCACTTGTATCAAAAGGTTGGGACCATCGCCATTACTAGGAGTATGGACCTCTCTACCATCCTCTCTAGATACATGCTCTTGCTTAAACAGACAAATATTATCTTCCCAACTTCAGAGGTCATTAAAGATTTTTACATTCTTTATTTTTGTATAGGAAATAATACTTCTCTAATTATTCATTTTTTCATACGTTGCATTTTTTTATTATCGAAAATCAGATACATGTCCCCCTCCTTTTGACTCTTATGAGTTCAATTCATTACATGGTTGGAAAATTCTAACCCCCATCAGTCTTTGAGCCAATTCATTCTATATTGAGCAACTCCCAGGGCCGAGTGGCTGCTACCATTACAATTCGACGCATAAAAGTTATTGCTATGAATAAAGAACTGCAAAAGGGAAAAAATCGATTCAATGAATTTTCGCCTCCACCTCCATTACTACGAGATAAGGCGCCACTTCAAGATAAGTTAAAAACCATGTAAATCTGTTTGATTTTTTTATGAAACATGTCGTCTCATATCCTAGATGTCTTCAAGAAACTATCCGCGACACTAGATGTCGCACCTCTTCCCAGTTATTGACCTTAGTGATGAGAGGATGTTGATTAACAGACTCTGTCTTGCACCATGGATAAGTATTTTCATAATCGAAAAGAAGAACCCTTATCCCAGCATCTGCACATTCAGTAGCATATCTTGGATTATCATCAATCAAAACCTTTGCTCCCAAAGACCTGCAAGAAACACATCATATAATAAACTTGGTCAAAACCATTAATAACCTCGAGAAAGGATAAAAGGTGAAATTTAAGAACGACCCAACAGAAGCAAGAAAATATACTTGCAAATATCTGATTTCGGTCTCGCTAGTCCTTCTAAAGCAAAGTGATTTCCAAAGTGAATCTCCTGAAAGAGGTCTGGATAATGTTTCTCAATCCATGCAATCGTGTCTTCTTTAATTGCATTCTGTCGTGACCTAAGTAATAAGAGTAGCGAAATAGTAAATTAATGCTCTAAACAATGGTGGAGGTCAAAGAGGTGGGGGACCAAGGATACTTACGTAACAACAGACAAATTACAAAATTCGGATAAGTTTCTAAGAGCTTTTAGAGCACCTGGAATTGGATGAATCCCTTTCTTGAAATAAGAAGTCTCGAAAAACTTATGAACACGGATATCAGCTGTTACAAGAAAATTGACTACTTTTCAAAACGGGCATTATTTATGGAAAACCATGGTATGCAAGAGAAAATGTAAGTTGAGAGTATATTGCAATGAAACTAACCCAACAAAATGGGGGGAAAGCAATCTTGTAGACACTAGCATCTTACAGAAATCAATTACTGTCTTCTTTCAACCAAGATATAATAGATAACTTCTACATAATTATCTTACATTTAAAGCTTAGATATGCAAGCAACAACACGTGAAAAATTGGATAGTGGTAACAATGAATTAGACGTGAAAGGAATGAAGATAATGTTGGATTTCAATGAGAAAATAAAGGAAAATAGAGTTATGACAAATAGAGTGTTGATGGTAAAAAAATAAAAATACTTGGTTTCAGGAAAAGAATAACACACCAAACGTAAATGTCTGCGAGTCTTCAAAATAAAGAAAATCAGCAGAATAGACAAGTCTTCAAAATTAGAACAATGAAAGAATCTTCTATTAGCATACAATTAAATTAGAGAACATATTTACAATACGTCAATACCTTCGTCACGTGAGCAGTTCCATACCTACAAGAAAATGTGTAAAGCGCATCAGAATTGCATAAATGCAGTCTAGTTGCAACTGGTCATTGTCAATGTCAACTATACTATCATACAGTTCATCATCGTAATAACAAACTTAATGCACAATTTTTTATCTCAGAGCATTTTATTTTAGTTTACACATTAGCACGCTCTGCCACAGTTGACAATGACCAGTTGAAGGTGCAATCCTTCATAAATTTGGCAAGCACAGGGGAGGTGTTGGGTCTACAAAACTAATCAAGCTTTGGCAATGCAAAGGTTCAACAGAACTCAAATTTCCATTGACTACAGAAACACAAGGTTGGCCAGGCTGACTAACTAGAAATGATTTGAGATGGGAAAGCCCAACATGTGTCAGAGCTTGCCATTTCTCAACATCCAATACTATAAGAACATGTTATAAGGGCACACTTTAGCTGAAAGCCTAAAACACTATTCATCCATCATCGAGCTTAGGCTTGATAATTCTCAATCTCAACATTCCATACAAATTTTAACGCCAAGATTTGTATGTCAAAAAATGTCTAAATCAATTATATTTATATCTGAAGCAAGCCTCCACGTCCTAAGAATAGAGCATGGAATGAATGATGAAACAGACACGGCAAAGACCAAAGGGAAGCCACTGTGAAAGTGGAACAAGGATCAAGGAGTAAAATCTTATTGTGAATTGGAGGATCGAAAGATCAAACTTTTCACTTGTCACACCGTAAACCACCTGAAGATGGTAAATGTCTAGCTTTTTGAATCACACGTTTCACATAAATGAGAAATGAGCAAATTGATTAATATTTTCAAATGGAGCACGTGCTCCTACGTGCAATTTGAGAAGAGTTTCAAAAGCAATAGAGTAATAACGAAGGACAAGACTGTTAAAAACTAACAGGTGTTACCTTGAAAAACTCGTACACATGGTACTCGGAAATTGAGTGACTTAGAGAGTAATGTTCGGCAATGAACTGATTAATAGCTGATATGAAGTTCCCAAGGACTGCCAAAAAATTTTTAAAAAAAAAAGCAAAGCATACAAATATAAGTAGTTGATCCACCAGATTTGAATATAATAACTAACATTCATTATAGAAAATTGAGAGGGCCGGAAACTAGATAGCAATTCTGCAAGTCCACCCACAGAATGCACAGAGCAATACCGATAAAATTGTCAATAATTTAATGTACAAAGAAACTTATAGAATCAAATAGCGTTCACAATGTTGCAGTGGTCGTATCATATACCAGAATTTGGACATGTGAGTAAAGATACATAATTTGAAAAACATGTAGTAGAAAGAACTTATGGATGAAGTTGTTCAACAAATAACAGCTAATCATTGACAATTTGGCTGGAAAAGCGACCTACAAGACTTGAATAACTTCCAAATATCATACCATGTCATGAATGTATATTAATTTTCTCTTCATTAGTTAAACATATAAATGCTCATGTACATATGTACGTGTAGGTATATGTAGAGAGAACTGAATCAACAACTATCATAAACGAAAAATTATATACCCTCGTCAACATCCACTGCAACCATGATTTTCTCGGGGAAATCCTGGTCTCCAAACCCAGTGGAACTTCCTCTATTAACACCACCAACACCACCGCCACAAGTGCCATTGAAGGCCCTCGAATTCAGCCCAATTTGCGGGTCCTCCCCCGTAGCAACCTCCTCTGAATCATGCAGCAAAGGAAGCCTACATGAAGCACATGCCTTCACATACCTCACCCCATAACTCTTCCTTTTAGTATCAGAATCATTATTCATCAAATTATTACTATAATATTCAGAGCAATTACCCTTGACCCTCAAAACCCTCGGGGCATTGGATATACGGATGAAAACCCTTGTGAAACACAACATTTTGAAATCCCTTTGGCCCACCAAAAAATTCGAAGTGGCCGCCATAAAACAACCCCTCAAACAACGATATTGTAGATTATAAACACAAATTGATGCTAATAACGAAAATCCCTTCCTGACCGTACAGAATCAACGAACTCTTTAACTTCATATAGCCGATAGATTTTTATTTTTTTTCCCAAACTTGGAAAAGCAAAGAAATTCGATTTTATTTAAGAAATGGGATTGTAAATTGCAAATATATATTTCAGGAAAATGCAGAATCTTGAAATTTGAATGCTATAAATAGAAATATTTTGGGCCAGTTTTTGGGAAGGAGGAGGATTTCGAGTTTCAAGTGGCGACTGGATATTTTACGCGGCAGTGAGTGAAGGAGATATAATATTTTATTTTTTCACTGGCAGCTATTTTTTTGTTCTTTTAAAAATAAAAATAAAAAAAATACTTTTTAAACTAATATTTTTCTTCTCTATTATTTTATGTGTTTTTTTAGGTACTATTTGACGTAGAATTTTAAAATATATTCTGTAATAAGTGATTTTTTTTTTATAAATATGTCGCTAAAAAATTATGGATCTATATAAAAAAATTATTTTATTGAAAAATTAGTTAAAAATGAGTTTGAAAAAATGATTGTTAAAGAATTAGTACCGAAGTATGCTCTTATTTGTTTAAATAAAAATTAAATTTTTAATAGATTGTAATGAAAAGTGATAAAATATGTGATTAAAAAATTGATAAAAATTATCAATAAAAATGGAATTTATAATTTTAAGCTTTGACAACATGCGCGTAATGAATTAAAAATGGAAATATTAATTGTAAATTTATTTTACTTGAATCCAAAAATGTAAAAGCTATATTAGGGTTGAGATTGGATTTTTGTGATTTTTTTTTTTCCAAAAGTTCTTTTTATATAGTTATCTTTCTCCTATAGAAAAACTATTATAACCTTATTAAAAGCCTTCTTCAAACTATAAAACAAACATGTTATTTGAAATACCAATTTGTTTTTCTTGTAAGTTCTAGACTGGATGTATGGATTTTGGTTCATACAATTTGTGACTTTTCAGCTTATTAAAAAAATATTATTTTACTAAAATCGATATTTTCAAATCGTTTAGTTACTCAGAGAGCTGGACTAATGGTTGAACTCCCAAGTAATTTCACTATTTTTGTCAAACCAAAACAAAGCTAGCACTCGTTTGCATCAATTACATTATTGCGAAGCAATGAATCTTTCTACATCACAAATTTGCTCAAATTTTGACTTATTTTGAGTTGCAAGAAGGGGAGAACATGGTGGCACAACTATTATGTATTAACGGAGCTAGCAAAACAAGAAGGAAGAACATGCCCATGGATTTTGAGTAATTCATGATGTGAATGTAATGCGAAGATAAACATAAAAGATTAAAATGCCCTTAAAATAATTTAAAATATAGTACAATGCCAACTTGTTGTGTCATCATAGCGGCCATCTACTTCAATTTATTGACGAACATGTGTTATCACTTTTCAACACCCCTCTCGTTTTCATAAGCATCATTAACAACCGGTTTTGTTGTCCGTGACATCGCATGGAACATTGTGACGCCTCAAATCCTAGCATTCGATGGCCGCCATGCTTAGACTTAATCAAAGTGGTATACATGACATTGGTTGTACAAGTACACGGCCATTAAAGTCTAAGAAATTCCAAAAGGAAACTATGGAAATACGAAATTTATTGATGATGAAATAAGGACACAACAATGAATTCTCTCAACCAACATAAAAAAGGATCAATGCTAGCATAAATGCTACAAAGCTAAATGGATTGTACATTTTTCCAGCTGATGATGAGCCTGAATTTGTAGCATTTTCATGTCGACCGATGTCTATCATGATCTCGAATTTACAAGAACTCTTTTGGGGTGAAGGATCAATTCTTGTGATTACGGACAAACCGTGGAACTGACACGCCCCTCTCTGTTGATTCATCGTCTGATAATACATGTTGAAGGCGTACGAGGTGTTGCTCCTAGCATCGAGCCCTCCACAGGTAGATCCATTCCCAAGACTTGTGCAATCTGCATAGCTGCAAGCAAAATTAATGCTCTGAGTCAAATTCGGATCCATTGTATTAGCATCAGGTGCCATTATGCACCATTGCCTTGCTAAATACTTCACTCCCTTTGCAGCTGTTAATTTTCGTTTATTGCTCAAATTTAGTGGATATTTGATAGTTCCGTCAAAGTAAAATATGCCCCAATGGCGCTCGAAGTTGCCTGGTTCAATGCTCTTAGCATCTTCATCAATGAGAGAAAAGAAGTAGATGTCTGGAGGGCTTGGTCTTTTCGGGGTGCCTTGGCCTCGATTTATACGGTTGAGCAGACCCTGATTGAATCTGCGTGCGTATTCCATTTTCGCGTTAGAATCCCCATCCGTTGGCCAACCAACTTCTCCAATGATAATCGGCATTGATGGGAAACCATTTTTTTCGAGGGCCGAAACTAGTGTGTCATAATTGGCATCAAAGACATTGGTGTAAGTGATGGAGCCATCCACAACAGGGGAAGAAGTGCCATCAAAGAAGGCATATTCAACCGGAAAATGGGAATCGGCGTAAAGGCTAAGAAAAGGATAAATGTTAACCGTAAAGGGCGCGCCATTCTTATCAAGGAATTTGACGATAGATATCATGAGACTAAGAATATCAGCTCGAAAATTTCCAGCGGAGGGAACACCGGCATCTGTTTCGTAGACATCTGCATTGAGTGGAATTGTAGCCTTGATGTCCCGACCCAAACCAGCTTTAATCAGGGCAGCCTGGATATTCTTGAGAGCAGGAAATGCTGTTTGTGTAAATCTATTGTTGTAAGTCTTAAGAAATGGTTCATTTCCAACAGCAACATACCTAAAAAATTCAACCACAAGACGAAATTCTTGATCAGTAACACATCAAACCAGTGGAGGAGCCACAAGGGGCGAGGGGTGGAGCCTGAAGTTTATTATAATACATACATAATCAAGATCAAAGTCAAACAACATAAGCTTAAAAAACTAACCTTATGTCCACTCCCCTCTTGGATTTATAGTAAGAAACATTTCTAGACACCCATTCCTCAGCAGCCGAAACGCTTCTGGCCAAAGACTCTAGCATATCGTTGGGAATCCCGACCATGACTTGGATACCGGACTTCCCAAGAGCCTGCAAAGCCTTAGGATCAGCTTCGAATAGCTTCACTTTGTTAAATCCATTGTCTTTCATCAGCTTGACAACTATGTTACCAGGGAGAGGGTGCGTGCCTTGGGTTCCCCAATTGCAGCCTAGGCCATCGACTAGAAAATGTTCACCAAGTACCAAAAATAAGAAGGCGAACATGCAACGGAAAATCATGGTTTATGGACTCTCAGCTTAATTTTTTGTGTTAATGATAGACTAATGTGAATGTAATATATACTAGTAAGATCTCCTTTTGGGGTATTTTAGTACTAGAATGTTTTCACTTTTGATGGAGGAAAATGAAGGAATTACGAAAGGTTTCGACAAGGAAGGAATAGAGTAAGCATTTTGTGATGGGTGGAGCCAAGTGATTCAATTGAATTCCCATGCAGAAGAAAAGCACCTTTTTCCATGCCATATTTTAATATTTTCTTCTAATGAGTGATATTACGAAAATGGAATCATCAGAATGCGACCTGAAAAAATGGCGGGAGACCAGCCACCAGAGGGTCTGGTTTACCTCGACCAGCCTTTTCCAAGGGGCTGGTCGAGCATCCTTCTTGGTGGTTTTTGGAATAGTGATATTTTTAGAGAATTTGTAATTAAAAAGTAAGATTTTTTTTTTTTTTTTTTTGATGAAAGATTAAATAATTACATTTCATTGCACCTTATTCCTAATCATTATTCATCGAGTGAAGTGTCTTTTCGACTCTTGACTATTTTCCCAGCTACTTGAAGGGAATTGTATAAATTTGTGATCATACCATAAATTCAAAAAGTTCGTAGCCTCGTCATTATATTCATGAATGTAATCAAGAACGTCCCTAACATATTCTCTAGATCTCAGCTAGAAATATCTAAGACCTAACTCAAGATTAACATACTTCATAAAAGCCGTGCATGAACCTAGCCACTTTCCATTTGTCACTTGGGCACAGCTTGAAAAGGAAATATTAGGTGTGAACATGTTTCCATTTGGTTCTGATTTCAAGAGAATCGAACCGAATCATGAACTAATAATCTTTTTGATAATGAAACCAAATGTATTTTTTTATGATATGGAAACAAATCAGAATCGAACCATTCGGTTTGGTTTGGTTTGGTTTGATTCTAATTTTATTACTAATTGAGAAACCATTCGGTTCGGTTTGGTTTGGTTTGATTCTAATTTTATTACTAATTGAGAAAAAGAGAGAGAACATATGAGGAAAAAGAATCAAGAAATAGAGGCTTCAATTTCAATAATCCATGCAATGATGGTGGCTGACGGCATGCGATAGTTGTTGATCTCTATGTGAGAGTCATTGTATAAATTGAAAATGAAAGAAAATGAGAAATGAATTAGGATCTGAGTCTCCAAAATGAATTGGGGTTTCCAATCTTCTTATTGAGAAATGAAAAACAAAATGTATATGACCTTTTTGTCCTGATTTTTAATTGAATTTTGAATTTTTTTGTGTAAATTGTGATTCACTAATTTGTAAAAAATTATCTATATAAAAAAAAAAATTTAAATATTGAGTTTGGTTCTTAGTTTTAGAACTAAAATTGAACCTGACCGAACTAGAACCATTAATATTTTTTTTTTTGAACCGAATCGCTCGATTTGATTTGGTCATTTTGTCCACCTATAAGAAATATATCAAAATTCAAACAAGAATCAATATGTGATTCTGTCTAAGAGTTTTGCTATGTGTACATCCGAGATGTCACCCCCGATGACAACCCTCACAAGAGGGGGGCTAGCGTTTTCTTTTATTTCGCGAGAGGCTCCCTCATCTGGGCACCCCGGATGTACAAACGGTAAAGCCATCTGTCTAGTGATTCAATTTAGACCATATATTTAATTCTATTTGATTGACAACTAGTCTAGAAATTTGTCATTATGGTTCATTTAGTCCATGCTTGGTATAGATTTTTCAAAATTCATTTTTTTTTTCAAACTCGTTTTCAATTACACGTTCTTTTAATAAAATAATTTTGCACGTGAACCTATAACTTTTTCTTACTTTTTAATCACGTCTTCTTAGGTTAAATTCACCAATAGTCATCTAACTTTATACTTAGCGTCATATTAGCCACCCAATTTGATTTTGTTTCATCGTGATCACTCAATTTCATACTAAGTGTAACATTAGCCACACAATTTGATTTTGTTTTACTATGGTCATCCAACTTCATACTTAATTTCATTAAAGCCACCCGATATTTTATTTAACATAATCAAATTGGATGGTCAATGTAACAGTAAGCCCTTGTTTGATCCCAATTATTTACAAAGTTTATTTTTCTTTCTTCTTTTCAACTATACACTTTTCAAAAAAAATAAAAATAATATTATACGTAAATTCAAAATTTTTCCTTTTTTCTAACCACGAATTTTTGAATTTAACACCACCTTCTTCAATAATCTATTCTCAAAAAATTTACATGCAATTGGTCTAATTACAGGTGCAAGCCCATTTTGTTTTTGGTTATTGTCCAACGGTCTTTTTGGCCTATTCTTTGTATAAATTAATATATATTCAGACACCTCTTTTTTACCAAAATGTCTTTCAATCGGCTCAATAGGCTGAGGGTCCACCACTCTTTAGTCATGCAACCTCCAAGTTCCATGTAATCCATATTAGGAATGAATATGACATACAAAAATGAGGTCCAATTAAATGGTCCAAAGAATGAAGCTCAATTAGAAAATTCGAAGTATAGGCCCAAATGAGACCATGTAAAATATAGCGGAGGCCCATCATCGCACAATCCTATAGAACACTCAGGATCTGAACGAATCTAGTGTCTTATTGTCGTTCAGAGCGACGGTCCACATCCTCGTCCAAGCCTTCGAGACGCCCAAGATCTGAACAAATGTAACGTCTTATTGTTATTTAAAGCAGCAGTTATTGAAATCGTTGATGAGCAATCTTATCACATTCCACGATTCAAAAATCTCGATTGCAAGCAGTTAAAAGAGGGGAATAATGGCAGCAGTTACAAATGGTGGTTCCTTGACANGCAATCTTATCACATTCCACGATTCAAAAATCTCGATTGCAAGCAGTTAAAAGAGGGGAATAATGGCAGCAGTTACAAATGGTGGTTCCTTGACATATCAGCCATTATGAAGAAAGTGGGTGGTTATAGGACGACGAGTAGCTTTTCAAACGGTTCTCCAAGAAAAATTGTCAAAGAAGTATAAAAGAAGAAAAATATATATAAGAAAAGAACCCGAATCATTCACTCTCAAACAGAGAATTATATAATTTACTTTCATTTAATTCTTCCTGTCAACTTTCAAATTACCTTGTGTGCTTGTGCTCCTTAGAGGCTTTTTGCTTCTTGCAAATTGTAATATTTATAAATTAAGCATCCTTCGTTGGAATTTTGTATCGAGAGGTTTGTTCCTTACACAATCATCTTAACCTTCTTTTAATTGTTAGCGAGGCTCGATTTCCGCGCAAAACAATTTCTTTCCTTTCTTGCACTCACAAAATTTATAAACCCGATTCTTCAATATCCATCTTCTCAAATGTGGGAAAAATCTTGAAAAAACTCCACTTACCAATTCATCCATGGCGTGCCTTAACCTGGCATTAATCTTTACAGAATGAGTCTTAATATGGTGTAGGATCTCAAGTAGGGGCGAAGCCAGAGGGGACAAAAACAATTATTTTTGTTATTAAAAAATTTTCCTACAATTTTAGATGGGGCCGGGGACAGATTCTCCCCTGATCTCCTGATTGAGCCAATCTTCATTCCACTCCCAAACAAGCCCTTATATAAATCTGCAGAAGCACCCCCTGAAATTTCAGTAATCTGATTTTTTGAAATTTTTAATGTGGTCCCTGGATTTTCTAGATTCAGCAAATTGGTTCTTGAAATTTCTAAATTCTACAATTCTGCTCCTGCATTACTGGATGTCATAAATTGATGCCTGATTTTTTTTTTTGCAAAGCAGTCCCTGAATATTCAATTTCCTGTGATTTAGTCCTTGAAATTTCTATTGTATGTAAGTTAGCCCCTAAAATTTCTGATTTCTTCATCTTTCTTTTATTCCTTAGTCTTCTGGATTCTTCCCCGTCTTAATCCTTCTTTTGCTCCTTATTCTTCTCAAAAGAATTTGGCAGAAAACATGGCTTAGGATTGGAAAGAAAATTAATTCCCCGTTAGGTTCAAGTAAAAATTAGGTTTTTAGTAGATTTTGATAAAAAAAAAAATTAATCAAATCCGTGGGTGAAAATTTGATAAAAATTGTGAGTCTCACGATATGTGTTATTTAAAATGAATATGAGGAAAAATGAGTTTTAAAAAATATGGGGTTAAGGTTATGGTTGAATCCTAGATTGCCTATCGTCATGTTTTTTCCTTTGAGCAAATAAGCTCCTGAATTTTCTATATTTGTGAAAATTCCCTTAATGAAATAAAATCCTTCCATACAAAGTGCAAACATCTCTAAAGATTCTAAACCAAACTCACATAAAAGAAAAATCAATGACATGTTCGGTATTTTATAACTCAACGAAAACAATGGTCTTTTTTTTTTTTTTTTTTTTTCCTCACGTCGTTTTTACTTAGTGTGACATAGTTTAACATTCTTTAAAGGTTTCCTAAAAAAATGTCAAGAGTATTGATTTTTCATTCGAGTCGAGAAATTTTCAACCTAAGCCAATTCATATACAATTTGGGCATGCAGTTATGACTGTAAATAGATCGGATATGTTCAGATCAGATAAGAATAATTCATGGATCCGATCCAATCCGATCTGATAATTCAATGTATATTTAATTGATAAATTCATATTCGATTTGCTATGTTATCAGATATACGATCCAATAATCTAATTCGAATTTTTTTTAAAAAAGGAAGACAACCCCAATATTGAAATTAACTTACTATTTAGGTCCAAATAGTGAAAAATCCAAGCAATAGCGTATTGCCTATTTATAACTTATTCATTTAGCTTCTTTTTTATGGAAACCGATGTCGGATGACTTGTGGCTTTTCGAAAAGCAAAAGAAAATCAACTACAAACAATTGATGGTGTACGGTGGATAGACTTTCTTATTATTTATTTTTTATGTTTGAACTTGATGACTCTTTTATTTTAAATATCTTTATTATCTCATTTATTTATTTTAGTGATAAATAATATGCCATAAAAATATTT
>CAIGRN010188405.1:0-28665 GCA_903798345.1 Fraxinus anomala
AAAAAAAAAAAAAAAAAAGATTAGTCGGTCGACCGGCCCATCATGAGCAACAATTCGACCAGTCCCATATGTGGTTGGTCAATCAAACCAACAAACACGTATCATGACAACTTCTACTTCTTAGATTCTCTCCACTTTTTTCACAATGGATATGAACGTGCATCCACCTACTATCTACTAATAAAAGTAGATCCAGAGAGAGACAAATTGCTTAAACATTTCATTTCTAATTCAATTGGGCAACATTGGGAATTAAGGACTTTCAAATGTACTTGTTTTACCAGAATTTCATAATGTCAGTATCCAGAAGTCATCGCAACTAAGTCTATAAGCTTTTGATAAAGGCACGACAAGTACGTAAATGTTGAAACCTTGAGGGATCCTTGGAAACCGGAGTCAAACAAGAGGACATTCCTGGAACATGGGATTCTCGACCAATCAATAATTGCTTTCAGTAGTTTTTAGTTAAAACAATCAATCAAATTTTAAAGATTTCACGTGGAATTAAGCTAGAATTAATAAATTCAATATTTAACAACACGTTCTTGTACGAACAATACTCGACTCATAATCACTTTATGATGTATTCTACATCGAACGCTTGCGATTACACACAGCCATGACAACACGATTAAGGAAAAGAGGTAGAGGACCAACTTGCTACAAGCACTATAGGTTGGAGACTAATGCTACAAATATCCCTTTTTATATATTATCTACTTGAAATAACATTTCACGCATGCGAGGTTGATAGCCTCACAATCAATATGATACAATCCAAACCAATAATTTTCTTGGACAAGGAGAGGATGCATATTTATTTAAGAACTATCGATATTCTTATGTTTTACTTTTATAATGAATTTAATATTGACGAAGGACACCTGTTGATTGAAAGCAAAGTGTGAAAAATACTTGTGGCCAATTGACTCACAATTAAGTAAATAATCAAAGTGGATGGATATGAATGTGGTTGGAAGAAGGATTGATTGTTAGATAAATTTTCCCCCTTTTTTTTTTTTTGCACCCACGTGTTTATGCATAGTTTGTGTACTTATACGATCAATTTGAAACAAAATAAAATTAGTGACCAACAAGAAATTTTGCTTGAAGTTTGGTGACCGTCAATATTTACGTAGCACAATTGGCATAAAAACATGTTCACAAATATAACAGCTCATATTAGATTGAGTAATAATATCTAGTTCCATTGATGTTTAGTACCAATTTAAGTGACAATGTATATATCAATAAACGATAGATTCATTTAAATGCAAGAAAATATGATCCATTTAATTGGACTTGTCATTTATTGTCACTTAAACTGGTGTTTTAGTTCCCGAAATTTGAATTTTTTGCAATTTTGCCATTTTTCGTTCCTTTTTTTTTTCAATTCCGCTATTTTCATCGATCTTTACCTAACAAACACAATTTACATAGAAATAAGTCATAATTTATTAAAATCTTCAACAAATACTCTAATTTAACGACCTAAATAAATGTAGAAAATACACTTATCAACTCCAAGTTCTAATAATTTATTTTTTAGCACTTGCAACTCGTCAAATTTGGATATTGACAGAATGTGCCCCGAGTGCGTAAATGTGTAATTCCACCGCGGTGCTTACGATATAGAGTGGTATTTTTGGTGATTAACAGAGCATGTATTTGCTTGCGAAATGAATGGGTCACTGCCGAAAATTATAGCCATTAATTTTTTGGTCCATTTTTACATTGCAATGCAACTAAAATGCGTGTGGGGTCAAGAGGCATCAGAAGGGGAAAAAATAATAATGCCACTCGAACAGGGCTAAAGACAGGCCCTGTTTCCAGGGGTTAGGGTTGATTCTTCAATTACGTGGGTAGGGTTGAGATTGGTGTGGTGTGTCTTGGTCCATTGAAGTAGTTCTGTAATACTCTTTGGGGTTAGGGTTCTGTGGTCTTTTCATTTATACAGAATGATGCAATGTTTTGAGCCCATAACGATTGATTCTTTGATACTAATGATTCTTTTGAGTTTGTGATAATTGAGGGAAAAATTAGCGTGCCTTTGTTTTCTTTGATTTCTAGTTGTTACAGTGGTATCAGAGCAATTCTTGGTTGTTTGTGTCCTCTCGTTCGTGATCTAATTGTGGAAAATTAATTTTCACAACCAGATCTGGAAATATATGATGATTGAAGAAACCATAGATCCTATTATTAGCTGATCATGTTTTCTGGTGGTTATTCTTTAGATGAAATTGGTCAGAATATTGGTTCTGTGGCAATATACTGTTTGAATCTTGAAGAAAATGTTCAGATCTTGATATTCTGTGAAACGATTTGAAAACCCTTAGGTACTTTGTGGGTGTTACTCAAAACCGGTGGATCAAACTTCTAACCCACTACTAGGTTCTATATATTCTTCTTCCCTAAACCTTAATCTTTACATTTTAATTCTATGTGTATATGTTAGTTTACTCCTATTTCGATTATATTGAACTGCATATTCTAATTTTTTGATCTCTTGGCATTTCTTTCCCATGTTCCCTTTTCTTCATATTCCTTGTGTTTTGAATCGTGCCTTGACCTAGGGTCTTGAGCCCCATGGAATCCCAGTGAATTTGAACACCTAGAACTTGAAGAAACCCCCTATTGTCTGCACTATATTACAGAGTTATTCATTGTGATTATTTGCTGTTGAACTTGTTGATACATAACCCTGTGTGTTGTCACACATTTTTTTTGGTATGTGTGGTTTTTGTTAAACACTGAACTTTAAATAATTTTCTTGCGGTGCTTAAAAACTTCAAATGACGATTAACACATTTTAACTTGGAGTTTTTAATGGAAAAATGAGAATTCTCCATTTGACAACAAAAAATGAGAGGAGTCATTGTTCAACAGAAAATTTCAAAGGCAATAACTTGTGAATTTCCTGAAATTATGACTGCTGATCAAAAAACTGAATTTGATGAACTTGCTTATACTTGTATTATTCTTCATTTGTCTGATCAAGTATTAAGGAAAGTAGGGAAGCTTGATAATGCTAAGGTTTTGTGGGAAAATTAGAACTTTACTTAGTTAAGCCTTTACATGTATACATGCAGCATCTATAGAATCGTTTTATTGTCCCAGTGATACATAAATTTGACGATTTAATGTTTTTAAATAAGTATACACGTGTGTGCTTGCGCACGGTTTGTCAACATCTGATTATGTCACATATTTATTTGGTAACTAAAAAATAAATATATTTTGAAAAAATGGAAACCGAGCTGAAGTTGTTAATAATAATATGATTTAAGTGCAGCAAAAGTTTAGTTGAGTCAAATCTAGTTTGTAAATAAATAAATAAAAAAAATGAACCGTGCTATGTGTTCAGGCAAATTTGTCAAATGGAGTGACAGGTTGCCAGATGACAATATTTCATTAAAGTTCGGTAAAAAAAAAAAATTAACTGTCATTACCCTGACAATACAACGGGCTTATTCCAAAAACAAAAAGGAACATCTACAAAAGGAAAGTGAGTCCGGACTTTATTGTCAACTTTGTATAGGAGACAAGTCTTTTGACTTGTACACTTCGACTTTAACTATGGTTATTAGATTAATCGGATTCTTAGTCCACGTTTGGCTTACCTTAAAAGAATGCAAAAATAGTTAATACAAGTGAAATACTGCCAAGAAAAGTTGCTTATTTTGTAAAAGCATGGCCGAATGTTCTTAATTCTTTTTGAATATTTACCTATAAGATTTTCATATTTTGTAGCACATTGATCACTAATTAACGATTTTTATGAGCATTCTATAAAATTTAGAGACAAACTAAATTTTTAACCCCAAATACATTACCTTACACATAATCATTAGCAAAACCTATTATTATTGTTGCTGCATATGTGTGCAAACTTATTGCAACATAAATAAATTACTTGAACCTTTATTTTATTTGATTGCATCAGTCATTTCATTATTCATGTCCACTATTCTTTCTTGATCATTGGTGAACATGATTATTAATTAAAATATGAATTACACTCGAAATATTAAGCACATCAATCAATTGATAGATAAAAATTTTAAATACACTATAAATTACTTATAAATAAGTTTAACATAATTATAAGAGTAGACAAACGTTACCTAAGTTGAATGCAATCAAAAAACACAATTTAATCTCGAGTCCCATTAAAGGTGAAATAGCATTGAAAAATCCGATTAGCCCTTTGAAAATATAGAAATCCGATGTTTTAATAGAATAAAAAGAGTATCGTTTTCAATTTAAATGTCAGAATTTTACACAGTTGGCGCGTATCCCACATCCATTAAATATTCGAAACTGCAATTTCCTCGTGGAAGGGATAAAAGGACGACAACCTCCAGGAAAAAAATTTAACTTCTTGCTTTGCTGCACTTTCAATGGACATGGTCCCCGTTGGATGAACTAGAATCTGCTGATAACTCAGAAGCAGCCAGAACAATCCCTGAAATTTAAAGAAAGTACGACAACCAACAAACATCAAACTAATTCTCGTTCCCCGTAAAAATTTGAATCAACTGCGTGAATCTTTTTTCTTGACTCCATTTAAATTAGTGGAAGTACATACCTGAAATGAGAGAGAAGCATGCACCTGTGGCTTTAGAGGATTATAGAGACAACAACTGAGACTTGTGATCAATGCCATTGAAGATAAAAGTCCCACACAATGGAACAAATTGTCTCGTGATGAGCTGTAGTTTTAGACAATGCGCTCAATTAGTATTTAAACCAATCGCGAGCATTGGAAATAATAGTTTGAGGTTAAATTTCTAAGAGAAGTCCAGATATGTTGTCCCGGATTTCTGCCCCCCAATACATTTTGACACCTCCACACATCATCTCTTCTTAGTAAACAAGAAGCCACAAAGATGTGATGCGGCGAGTTGTCAAAAATGTATTTTGAGAACAGCCAAGGGAGCAAATTCGGGACAACAGATCTCAACTAAGAGAATTTTGACCAAAAGACCAAAAAACCTTATAATGTACAAGTAATGATTTCTTTATCGAGTGGCAAATATTATTTGTATAATGATCAAACAATATTCATTGAAAGATCATAAATGTCAAGTGGTTGGAAAATGAGATAGCACAAACCTTGATTACTTCTTGTGATGCAATGCCCCCAACAAAGGCAGCCACAGCATGAAGTTCTGCAGCACCATATCGGCACATCTCGTTAATAAGGTCTTCTGTTAAGGTTGACCCATTGCAACCCAAGTCACCAAGTAGGGCGACTGCTATTGTTTTCAATCTGGATATGTCCTCATCCATCTCACTGCAGAATATTTAAGAACAATTTTGTAGTCTCGAGGTAATGTGGTCAAACGAAACACAGAGATATGTAGCTAAGGCTTTAGGTTTTACCCATCAAATTGCCCAGGGAAACTATTGTAGTTTGCAGCATAACGATCTGCAGCTCGTAGTAGAATATAGAATCCCACAGCAACACTGAGGTATACAGTGCAAACAGCAGTAAGTAAATGAAATTTTCAATTTTTGCTAGAGAAAGAAATTCATGCCGAGTATTATATCAAGTTTGCTATAACCTCAGGTTTTCCAATCGATCACCTCTTTCTTTGCAATAACCAACTAGGTTAATGTGCATGACTAGGGGTAATTAGCTGGATTTTGAGAAGGTTTGTTAATTGCATATTACGAAACACAGGCTAGAAATTTTTACCATTATCTCCCCAAACGTTTATGTCACATCTATCATTTTATGGAACCAAACCTACCCAGACCTCCATTTTCCCAGTCACTGCAGGGAAGGAGGTTACCAGATAACATGGAAATTGTACCCCAAGAGCTGATGTCATAAAATGAATTTGAAGAATGATTGTTCAGAAGTTAGAGAGCCACATGATAAAAGTATTTGCACAAACAGTAGATGTCATAACTCAAACAGAATAAACTGACTTCCGTCTTTTTAAAGGAGGAATAATATGTGCATGTCTGCAATATTATTTATTAGGGAAGAATTAATGAGCCTTTCATCTTCTTTTCACTTCTTTTTCTTTTGGTATGGTAGTGACTAGTGGGGATGGGGATGGGGATTGGAAGAGAGGTGAAGGAACAGGAGCAACACTCGTCAGCTTCACAAGTAAACATTACTTTCCTGGTAAATTTTTCATAAATTCTTCCTCAGCCATGAACAGATGGTCTGTTGAAACCCAGCCTTCCTGTGCTTCCAAACAATTACCAGACCTTTGCCAATTCCCTCACATTTGTGCAACCTTATCCTGTCCCTGAACATTAGTCCATTTCAGCATGTCAAAATGAGTTTTTTTTTTCTTCCTTATGATATCAATCTTAAACTACAGCCACTAAATTCATTTTTCAGCCAATATTCATTTTTCAGCCCTGATCAGAAAATATTTGCACCTTCATCACCCATTCAACTTATTCACTGCTATATAAAAGCCAACGGACCAGTTCACAAGGAGCCGAGTTTCTTGAAGAAACCTCTGCCTACAAAGTAATTTGGTTTCTATTGCGAGTCACCTAGAGCACTTAGACATAACCCATCTCCAAAGCCTAATATAAAAGACATCAGATATTCATTTGATTTCAAACTTCTACTTTCCCACAAATAATACTCTCACCAGTCTCACAGGTAACTCTAGACAGAAAATCTCCACAACAATATTCTACTAAGTACCACTATCCAGCATAGCTGATGAAGAAGAGGCCTTTAAACGAAGCAGGTTCATCCTTTCATCTCAGAAAGTTAAAATGATTTTAAAGTAAATAGTCCTCAGACATTTCATAGTGAACAAGGCTACGTATGTTCAATATGTTGATTCTGGACAATAGTAAGGCTATACATACCTGTACTCCTCGTCCGTTAGATACTTTTGTAACTCTGGTTGAACTGGAGAATTGAACTCATCCTCAAGGGGGCGATATCTGCATACCTAAGAAAATCAAATAAAAAATTTACAAAAAGAAGCTTAAATGTATTGAAGATCATGCTCGAACCAGGGGTAGAACTTGCAATATTCAAGACATTTGGATTGAATAAGTAGTCCTTTTACAATCCTCATTTCGTTCATCAAATCTAATGAAAATCTAATATAATAAATTGACCTTTAAAATGTAACTAATACTTGAGGGACAACCAATTCTCTTTTAATTACATGATACTAATAAATATTAAGCCCCTGATTGGCCCCCGTTTCTTAAAACTCAATTTTTCTCAAATTTATTTCAACCACAATTTATGGGACCCATAACTTTTCAAGTTTCCAACCACACATTTCATCAATTTTTACCAAAATCTACTAAAAGTCTAATTTTTATCCAAACCAAACAGGGGCTAAATATGATGACATATAGAACAAGAAAATTATATACTTCTCCTTCTAAATGTTCTCTGACTCATTGAAATTAGTCCTTTTCTTGGTTTGATATTTAATGCTAATATAAGATAATTAGATTATAAGCTTGGCCAATGGCACTATTTACCTTACTGAAAAAATTAAATGCAAAGATACATCAATTAGTATGTCATCTCCTTGACATGAGCTCATGATAGTGTTACAAAAGACGGGAAAAGTTGAACTATTTCTTGGCAGGAAAAGTAAATAAGAAAGAAAATCTGACATCTGAAGCACATACAAGAAAAAAGGGAAAAGATACAAGATTTAACACTTGCCTCGACTTTCCTGGCATTTTTACAAAAGTTTTTTATGATTTCCTTTGAGATGCTATCTGGATCTCTACCTATCTTCTTTAATATTTTCCTCACATGTTGCTCTATAACAAGAAAATCAGTCTCAGCCTTGACTTGGTAGATTTTTTGCAGGTTGACATATAACCTACAAAAGAGTCGCGAAAAACCCAGATGTCATGGAATTTTTTTTTTTTTCACAATTATCAAACAATAGAAGCATAATAATGTGTCTATAAAAAAAGGCTAGTTTCTCACTCCGTGGAAGATGTCATATCTGGTATGGATCCCTCTAGAGGAACCTCTCCACCACCTTCATTAGATATGAATTCCTGATGGGCGAGGAAAGAATTTGCATATTGTGTCAACGGAAAAATACACACTTCAGGAAAAGAAATTGAAACAATTGCATATCCAGCTTTTAACATATAGATTCTGCTGCCTTCGTGATTAATAAATCATACAGTTCCAATTTCCACTTTCCAAAACGAGCCAAGTACATGTGTGAATACATGCTAGCAGCAGAATCTTGGTCAGCAGTAGAAGCAAATCTTAAATATAGCAGAAAAGTGATTATAGGGGCTGATTAACTTTGCTTGTTGAATAAATGTGACTTCTCTAATCAAAGTAAGAAAAACCATAATGCAGCACATATTAAGCACAGAAATTCAAAAATATACTACATACAAATAGCCAAAGCTAATCCTTTCGTTCGTATGATCTGAACAAGAACAAGCATAATTATACAAGCTGCACACAAGCAGAGTTCAAAATTTGGAAAAATAGAGGCCAAGGTTCTCGATATTCACGGTCATTAGTATTCATTCAAGCCTAGCAGTTCGACAAGTGCAGTGACTAATTCAAAACAAGAATTGCAAGATCGTCAGAATCTGTCAAAGAATTCTATGGCTATAACTTCACCATCTTCTGCAAAAGCCACCACTAAGGAAGAATGTAGAGGGCATATGTTAGATTAGTCTAAGTATTCATGTGCTACCTCCTTGCATCATCTCAACCTGCAATGGCAATCTCTTTGGTTTTGGCTCTTTGTTCACAGTGAAAGGTCAAAAACGTGTAGAAATGATTATGTATTTGGCCTTGCTGTTGGCCATTAATTTATTGATTAGGATTTTGAAAGTCATTGGTTCAATATAAGGTGAGCGGGTTCCTGGACAGGGAAAAGGAGGGGCGCTGAAGCTGAGGGAGAGATGACACAGGTAGGGAGCATAAAGAAAAAACAGGCTTTTCACTAAATTTAATACCTAGTTTAGGTGAAAACTCCCATAGGACCTCTTTTACGATGGAATTGAAGGTTGGAGGCCCAAATGCTAAAAAAAAACATTGGGTACCATGACCGCTGTTTTCCCCTGAAAATTTCCACCACCATCCAAAAAAATTTAAAAAAATAGAACAAAGATATAGTCCACCAACAATAAATGGAAGATAAAACAGCCATTGCACCTCGGGGAAATGCAGTTGGCACGGGCTGGAAAAAAGGAAACAGCATTTTGACAGTGAAACAAATACTGGTATTAGCAATCTTCTGTGTCAGTATGTCATGAATCCTTTTAAACGGACAGATAGGCCTAGCACATTTCAGGCCTCTCAATTCCCCTAGGCTGCTTGCCGGTGCCGTTAACAAGAACGAGAACATATTAGCAGCTATGAAGTTCAATAAAAATAGGAGTTTCTCTATCAATACTAATTTTAAAGGCATTAAAAGCATAAAAGCACAAAAGCTCAAGTCATAGAAGCACACATCTCTGTCTTTTCAAGTTTGATCTGGAAAATATCAGTTGAGTTACCTTCAGAGAGGCCACCATCACCCAAAATTCTGATGAATTGGAATTAACTTCAGCAGAGCTATCATTAATTATCTGTTGTAGATGTGGACCTTGAATGATGAACAACAAATGGTTAGGAATACAATATAACACCTAGTTATTACTAGGAATACTTCACTTTTCACAAATTAGCCAAGAATGAATTTTTGCAAGCATTACCAATGGATGACATATAAAAGAATGCTTTCCAAACATCCTGATGAAGTCCAGAAGTGGAAATGTAACTTACAATCTGAATATCTGATTGCCTAATCAAAACATAATAGAAATTCAACCAAATGTACCAAACACATATGTGTAATCAGTGTTCTAAAAAGCGTAAAGTGTGACGAAGCTTGAAGGCCAAACTTTGGCCCAGGCGAGCCTAGGCAATAAAAAACGTTTTCTTATTTTAATATTAATTTTAAATTTTAAATTAATTTAAAAATTATGTAATAATTAAAGGAAAAAAAATTGAAAAGCGTAAAATTGTAAAAAAGCGCATGCTAGGAGAGAGAAAAAAAATGAAAAAGCGCAAAAAAGAGCGAAGCGAGGCGTTTTGCTCCTGCTTCGCGCCTAGGCACCACTTTTTAGAACATTGCATGTAATCAGTGACTGAAATGCATTCAGGGACATCACAACGTATAAAACACTTCAAACCTTCACTTCCCATGCATCTTGATCTGAAGGAAGTATTATATCTTAAAAAATGAATAAGCTTCAACAGTCTAGTTATTAGCACCAAGTAGGAGCACACAGCAGAAGTACATTTTTCATGCTTTTTTGACCAATCTTAACGCGCATCTTCATCTAAATAAAATGCATTAGCTTTGACGGACTAATTACTGTTAATAGAAGCATACATGTTCCAGTTAATATATCGTAATTTTCAAAATAGAGCCCCAACCCTGACTACGAACAGAAAAAGGAAGAAAGAAAATCATTTTTCTCAATTCAAGATCGACAGAATGTTAACGTCCAGAAGTTACATTTAAATTATCAAAATAACGAGTTTCGCAGTAGAAACTGACAAAATAAAGTAGCATGAAAAGTCATGCAAAATGAAAAGATGCTACTAATTATTATCGACATATCTCCATGTAAACTATTTCTTTAAAAAAATGACATGTCATATCTGTGTGACATGTTTGAGTCCTATTCATAGTTGGAAAGCCACAAAACAAGGCATTCTCTTTCATACTACCAAACAAAGGACAATCTTTTCAGTACATCAGTTCCACCTTTAAGCCACAGACATAATGCTATTGACCAAGTAATGGCAAACAAACATTTCAAAGGTCTAGAAAATGTTGAAGTGCAAAAAAGAAGTCTTAGGCTTCAGTCGTACATGAAACTACTCAGTGAAACTTAAAATGAAATGTTAAGGTTACAAATTCAACAACAGTCACAAAAAATAAATAAATACATAACAAATTTGAAATAAAAGAGAGAAGATGATGACCAGCCAAAGCTGTACGTAGTACTAACATATTAGCAGTGGAAAATGGGCATCGTGCATATATCAGCACACCTAGACAACTACATAAGGAATCAGGAGTGGACGGTGAAGCAAATTCTATCAAGTTTAATAAAAATGGGACTGCTTCCATTGGTTACAATGAATTCAGAGGAATTATATGTAAGGCATGGCCAAGTATGTGAAAGAATTTTAGCACTGTTTCGACCTACAAGCTATAGCTGATTTGAGGCAGGTGAAACAAACCAAAGGTAAGGTTTTCAGGACTCCTGTATAAATACTTCTCTTTCACTTTGGCAAAACCCTAAAACAGCTGCTGCCTTTCCTTTTATCTGCATCTATCTTTCTTGTCTACATCCCTGACAACCTATCTCTGTCTGCATTATTTCTCAGTTCATCATCCTTATACTTTAAATTCTATTTCCCCACCTGGAAAACAGAAAGTTGCACATTGTACTTATTTTTGTCCACTTCTGTCTGCACATACTCGAGAAGTCACCAACTAAAGTTCTATGGCAAGACCTTCTCTCCCTCCCGAAAATCTACTAGGTTTCCCTACATTCTCTCTTCTTATGGAATAATCCAAGACCTAGCTTGGATTGAACAGAGTTCAGAACAGTAGGGTGCACCAGATTCATGATCTCACAGAAGGCAAGTTCAAGAGCTCATCAAGAGAAAAGTAGCTGAAGGCATCAAGAGTAAAGTAGCTGAAGGCGGCACTGTCGGCCACCTCTAAAATTAGGATAGTTTTAGTAGATTGTCTCTGTGTGTATGACATTATTCCAATATACAAGCAACAAAGGTTGAAATTTTCTATAAAAGAAGCAGCAAGAGGAATTACATATGCTTCAATAACCGTTCTTTTAATGATCAGGCACGTGGTCCAAAGCAAACAAATTTCATGCAAGTTGTGGTTCTGTGAAAATAACAACTTACTTATTCCTCGAGGAGCAAAGACTTTGAATGAAGCTTCTATGGCTTCTTTATAGTTGTCTTCATCTGATGCAATCAATCTAGCCTTGATTAAATCCTAGACATGCAAGACACCAAACAAACCACCTTAAGAGATAAATATAGAAGAAGAACAAAGCTAGAATATAAGTTAGCAGAGAAGAAGTACTTGAGTGAACCTTAAATTCTTTTTTAGCTTCCCTGGTTGAGGGAAGAGTTCCCCCATGACTTTTGGCCCACTGCTCTGCCATTTTAATAAGAATGATAACATATGGTGTATGTTTGTGAGCAACAGGATCAGCCACGTCCAGATCAATTGTTTCTGCAAACCTGCCAGGGATCGATTGCTATCTCATGAAGTTAAAACTAATACACAGGCCCACAGAAGTACGGATATATGTTGTTAGCTTACCTGAGTAAGTAATTGACCTCAAAAGTAAATTAATTAGTTTCACTAGTAAGAAAGAAAAACAGACCTCCTGAGTTCTGGCCATGGGTTGTTTAGACGGAGATCGTCCAAAAAATGATCAGGCTTCGATTCAATAACTGCGTGTTCCTACAGAAGGAGAAGTTGACCTTACTCTCCATGCCCACATAAAATAGAACGTCAACTCCAATACTTCTTTTTTTAGATACACCTCTTTTACAGTTTAACTATTTCTTCAAAAGATATTTTTATTCATTGAAATCCCAGAAATTGGTTTATACGTATTTGCTCACCCACGTGTAAAGACATCAGATTAAGGACTATAGAGTGAGAGTTGTTTATGGCTTGGCAACTGAATTCTCTTCTTCAAAGCTGTAATTATTTAACATTCCATTCCCTAAAGGTCACGACAATAAAAAGAAGAAAAAGAACCATAATTTCAGAGTTACCTTCACACTGATTCGAACAAAACCAGTAAGACCATAAGAGCGTGCAAATATCAACATGACATTTGCATCTCGACAGATTTTATCCAATTTCACCATTGAATCTTCAACAAGCTGGAACAGATAAACATAGTAATGATAATTAAATGGAATAATTAGTAAGCTTAATTGTCCAGAAATGAGCTTAGAACAAAAGATTCACAAAACCAGATGATGGAAACTCATGGTGAACTTAAGTGCGTAGGACTTCATGCAGTAGTGATCATGGAAAAGAGGCAAAACAAGGGGCGGGTGGGGGTGGGGGGAACAGGTATGTCTTCTAGAAAGGTCAGTTGTATCAAAATGATAAAAATCATTCAGGTATAGCCAAATCATTGCTCAATACAACGCTAATCAACAAGATAGCCCTTCAACCTTACTACATTGCTATATTGCAACAATTCTACCAGAAAACAACATGTGAGAAGAAACAGACATCAAAGAAAGACTGAATAGAATTCTCTCTTGATTCCTTGATGACCACTTTTAGTATTAGAATCTTTGGAAGACTACCAACATTAGAACAACCAAGCAACTTCCTCGATTACCTCTAATTAGGCAAATCTGGCTAATGATTGAATATAAACACCATATGAATCAACCAGTTCCAAAATTTATGGCCATAAAAATCCCAGAAAAACCTTTGCTTGAGTACAAATAACTGTTCCCCCCAGGTGCTAGTCTTGTTAATTCCATAACTGCATTACCCAAGAACGCCAGTAGCAATCTTCTGATAAGATTAAGCTCTGACAGACCAAACTTGCAAAGAGCATTAAAACTTGAGAGTCTTGAGGACACAAAAATTACAGAAAGATCCCCAACATTATTAGAAATCTGAACGGCTGAATACCAGAGTCCAGAGACACAAGAAAAGGCCTAAGGCACTCCAATTAAAAGGCAAAACACTAAAAGAGAAAGAAACCTTCCAAAAGAAGCTTCCCAGGGGACACCATTTTCATACTTGATCAGATGAGAACTTTAACTATCAAAAAAAGAGCCTCAGGGCTTAGGAGAAGTAGAGCTTTCTGGCAAGTAACCTTCCTTGGGGTTTTCACTTGCATATTTTATGCCTTAGCCACAAGATGGTTACAGGGCTTTTCCTATCAATTGTTATGGACAAACAACTCGATCCCTTTTAGGAGGTGACCAACACTATACCTTCTACTTGCCTTTATCAAAAGAAAGTGAGAATAATTGCCAGATTGCCAGACTTACACCTTTTTAGGAGGTGACCAACACTATAAGGCTTATGAGTGCATAAATTATTCTCGTTAGACTTGCCTGAACACGGATAAAACAAATGACAAAGGTTCACGTTGAGACCACTGGAAATTAATCTCCTTTAGGGTTTCCCACTAGTATCCTACACCTACGGCACATGATAACTTCACTTTAACTTGAACTGTAACTAACTTCACTTGTTTTCTGATGGTCCAACACACTTTTTTGAATGTTATTTTATGGGCATTTGAATAACAAATGCTATTATTTTATCAGATTATATCACTAGACCCAAAATGAGGGCAACCTTCGTCAGTTTCACTTTTTATATAGCCAATCATAGATCAAAACCAAGGTTCTATTATAGCACAGAAGAAACAAAATACTCACAATTATTTTATCTTGTTTGATCTTCGAAGAAATTAGGGAATTCCAGTTCCAGAAGTCAATATGGCCGTCTTTTATGTCTTGGTTCTTAATGTTGTTTAGGACATCAAAGCTTTAAAACTGAACCTATCTGGTTGGAATTGTGGTTCCATTTTTTCTCCTAATAGGTAGAATGAAAAAAAATATTCTCTGGTGAATGCATCAAGAACAGAACATGAAGATATTTGAGGTAACAGAAACATTTAGCAAGACTTTGCTATGGAAGATTAAATTTGTGCAAATTCCACTGTAGTTTAACGTAAAAATCCATTGCTATCACTGTTTTCACACATACGAAGCAGAGTAGAACATGCATTTAATTCACATTTCATTCCCAATTTAGGATGGTTATTCTAGTATCTACAATAAAAGATCAAATATAGCATGGGAAAGATGATGTAACAACTTTAAAAGCATATGCAAACACTATGTACATCATTGGCCAATTTTATTTTATTTTTCCAAAGCATTCACATGTTATAAAATACCATAATGGTGATGCACTAAATTCACATTCCCCATTCCTAATGAACAAATTATATTGTAATCAAGTATTCCAAAGAATTCTATCCTTGACTCACCATGCTTCAAGGTGGCCTTACATTTTATTTTATTTTTTCATTATTATTATTTTTCAAGCAGACCAGGAAGGTCCAATCTATTCACTTAATAATATTTGAAAATGAAATGCGTGGAGCACTCAAAAATAGATGGCAGATCAAAATAAAGAGTCAGATATTCCCACATTAAACAAGTTTCAAACAAATTGGATCTCAGGGCTCAACGCTAGTACAGGACACTTACGAGCTACCATACCCTCCATTGCCTTCCCTGAGGCTGCCCCAGTGGTTTCTATGTCCTCTTAGTACCACAAAGTCACTTGAAATCAAATAAAACCCCCATAACAGACATATCTCCCACTTGTTTACGTTGCTATAGATTATTTATAAAACCAGGGATTAACTAATAATACAGTAGCATAATTGTATGTTTTTTCTTTTAAATAAGGGAATGCATCACCTCCACTTATTGAATTTTCCTCCAAATCCATGTTTTTCACACTTATGCTTGCTAAATTTTCCATGCTTGAACTTGCCCTGCTTAAACTTTCCATGGCCATGACTAATGTGCACACACCATAGTGACCCGCATCACCATAAGCAGCAGTGTCTGCTGCAGTAACTCCAGCCAACATTGCTCCTATAACCAGGATAACCTGATATTCCTCAAGGGGATATCCAGATGGAGAGTCGGTACCAGGTGGATGGTGAGAAAACCCTGTGTCCGTTACATCTTGCTTGTCCATTCCACCTCCCATTTTCCTCTAATTTGAATTAATATTACCTTGATAAGCTCACCAAGTTAAGTGCTTCAGTTTAAGGTGGCCTTGATGTGTTTCTTCATTACGAAAAACAAAACCAGCTGAGTATTTCGTTCTCTTTTGTTGACATCAGGCATGAATTTTAGATTACTGGGTTTAACCCTTTCATTTCAATATATAAAAATAATCTTAAATTTGGACAAGTAACGCAAAAATGAAAATTCATGAAGTACTAACTCTCTAGCCTTTTGATGATGCATAGTGAGATAAATCATGTTTCATAAACCCTGGTACTAAAACTAGAGTGTCATAGTCTCTTTCAACTACATATCCAATCCTAAAACAAATACGAAATCAATAGAAAACACAATATGTGAGAGCAATATCACTACTAAAAGAAAACAATAACACCAAAGAGCGCAGATAGTTCTACACCTGTGTGGCAACAATCAAAGTGAACTGTGTAAAGAAGGATGGTGTTGATTCGATTAACGTCTCTGGATACTCTTCAATAAATTTTGCCTTGACAGCATCATTTAACTCTTGTAAAAACGCACAAACAGTTTTCGCCTTGGATTGGCCAACGCTTGATTCGTCCACTACCATAATCACAGTAATTCAGAAATTCTAAATAAATTTCAAAAACGTAAAACGTTACAAAAAAAAACCCGCATAAAAATCAGAACTTGTTCGCAATAAACATTTAGAAAACAAAATACAATACCCATGAAGTTATTTCCCAGGTCACCAAGTTCAAGTTTAGAGCCATCAACAACGGTGACGCTTCCGACCCCACCGAGGACAAGATTTTTTAAGGTTTCGGAGCCAGTAGGCCCGCAGTTCAACAAGCATATGCTTGATTTTTCAAGTGCTGCTTGCCCTTGTTCACCCCAAATTCTGCAAACACCATTGTTCAAATTGAAAGAAGAAGGGACTATTGGGAAATAGATAGGGAAAATGTTGATAAAGAATAGGTATCTTTACCTGAGTTGACGATCGTACTTAGTTTTAGGTTCTGCCATTGGTTTTGCTTCAAAGGAGGAAATACGCAGACTATGGAGGAAGCACCAAACGACTACAAAAACTGTTTCTGGAGTTTTTAACTTAAAGAGGAAGGTTTTTTATTATAATTAAGCTCCTAATACACCTTAAAATTTTCACTCCCGTTATTCAATTCATTTTCAATCACACATTATTTAATAAAATAATATTTTTTATCACATTAATAAATTTTCCTTCTTTTTCAACCACACATTTTTCATTAATGTACTATTCTAAAATATATTCTTTCAAAATAATATGACATAAACACACTCTAAACTTTTTGTCCACTGTTATTGCACGACAAGTTTGACACTAGTGTCTTATTTAAAATATTCTTAAAATTAATGTATAAAAAAATATCATTTAACAGTGTTAAATTTGATGTACATGTACCAAGTGTTTTTCCTTGGAGATGGAAAATTCGCTTTTATTTTTATTAATGGTATTCACGCATCTATTTGTAATGATTTCTTTTACATAAAATGAATAAATCGCGTTATTTTTTCTTAAATTAAACAAAAAAATAGTCACCCCGACCAACTCATTTGAAAATGGAGTTAGATTGCTAAGAGTCGACGAGTCAGACTTCTTATCAATCTAAAGTTGATGGGTTAGACTCGATACTTGATTTACTTGTTAAGTAGTGCCTCGATAATTTTTTAATGCTTGAAAAGAAGGATTCTGCATAAATAAGATCGTGCCAACTAGTTTGGAGTAAAGAATTTGTATTAAGCTAGATCTACATCATTGATTCACATCAAGAATGGCATCCTCTAAGTGAAGTGAATCTAAGTAGTGATGTAATTGATATATTTAAAATCAATAATATAGATTAGTGCCACATAAAAAAGTGTCGAACTTGTTGTCAACCATAATGTACGTATAACATTATTGAAAGAATTTTATGGACACAAGTTGGGCCCGGACAATGGTTTTTATCTTCTTTGTACATTGTTTTGAATTTTACTTTTATTTGAATTTAGGGAAATATAAAGTTTAAGGTCCCAAACTTTTATGGAATAGAGCATGTAGGTCCTCAACCTTTCGTTTATAACATTTGAGTCTCCAGTCTTCCACATTTTCAAAAATGAAGTCTCTCATTTGACCATTTTACCCTATATTCAATTACAGAGAAATTTTTTTATTAAAAAGACGTTTTTACCTATTATCTTTAATTAAATAAACATATAAAAAACACATTTTTCGCCACCATCTTTATCGCTAAATCTCCACTCTGTAAACTTGATCCACCACCATCAATGGCACAAGTCAACGATCGAAATTCCTTGATGTCTCATTTTGCAATTTCATATACACTAACGACATAGGCCATAAAGAAGAGACTCAACAAGCTAACTATATGCATCTTACGTGAATATAGCTGAAACAGAAAATCATCAGATTAAAAGAGCATACAATCAGAGGCAGTTACTTCACCTTTCCAATGTAGAATTTCCCCTTGTACTTGCATTATGTTATTGCTTTCAGTCTTGGCAAGCTGAAAGTTGTTAACTTCAATGTTTGCCAATCAAACTATACAACACTAGACAATGCTATAAAAGAAAAAAGGGTTAACATTTTGTACTCCACAATCAAGTAAAGTAGTGCGTATCTAACTAAACATTCGTAGAATTTCTTCTTCATTGATCCCAAAAAAAGCAATAATATTTTGGTTTGGAAATAGAACTACATATGACTTCTTAGATATAGACCTACCTGTCATCATAAAGATAAAGAATACAATTTCACTTCACGACAAGGCCAAAAAAGAAGAAAAAGCTTCACTTGGTTGATCTTCCCATGCTACGTAGAAAACCTTCAACTGATTAACAATCGATTACAACCACTCAGCTACTCTCATCTTCCCTAGACGAGGCATCTGAGCAAGATAAATCCTTGGGAATACAAAAATAGCAGGATGCTGCTATATCTCGAAACATACTTGTTAAAGGTAACGAAAATTTTTTGAGGCGTTAATATTTGCTCAAGCATAATGTTTACCATTAGACAATTGTAGTCACCATATTCTCTCAAAAAGATATTAGAAGCATCCATATGAAGACATTCAGCAAGTTTAGTAGGTGCAAACAAATGTTCTAGTTAGGAGCAGGAGCCAATAGTTTCTCTAACACATAAACTGGCCAGTGTGAGATTTTTTGAAAGACTGAAACATTTTTGAGTGACAAATTCTTTTCTTTGCTTGTACACGGCAAGAAATCAAAACATTGCACAAATGGTACTTCAATATGCGAAGGAATGTGCAGAAGATGCGAACAATACTTCCTAGCATACCTTGTACCAATGATTATCAAACATGGAAGAGGATCATTTGATATTCGTAGCATAGTTAAATCAAAACAAAAACTAACCTCGACGTTGCTATGGCCAAATCAGATAGCAAATTGAAGAATATATGCCCTCAAGCTTGCAGTTCAGATTCTTAAGAATACTACTTTTCTTAAAGCATCGTAAAATTATGCACTGAAAGCAAAAACAACCTTTTGTTGGCTACAAACTAGGTAATACCCATCAGATTAAAATGATATGGGATAATAGACATCTCATTCTAGACCTTTTTTTCCTCAGAAACAAGACAATTTAACCAAGTTTAAGAAATTATACATATATGATCCAACAATACATTCTAGATAGGGCATGGTTAAAATGATGCAACAACATGAATATTATTAGATTCTAATTGCCCTTATTCCCAAATAATATCTGTATGTACTTAAGAAAACCAGCAGCAAACGAACAAAGCATCAAATGTGTCAATCCTTCAATCATAACCTATCTCTCAATGTTACATGTCAACACAACAATTTAAACCAGTTCAAAAATTAAGCTGATAGGCTTAATTAATCATGCCACACTTGGTAAACAAGGTACATCCGCTTAAAAAGTGAGACTTGACCGGAACCTAAACAAATGAGCATTAGCCAATTCAGTAAAGGAAAATCCAGAATAACCAGCTAATATTAAAGCCGAACACTAATAATATGTGGAATAATGATGGTAGGAAAAATTATATGAATATCGATATATTATATGGTAATTAGCACTCGTTTGACACATATTAATTTCTCATTCTCATTCTTCATTTCAACCACACATTCTCCAAATAAAATAATATTACACACAGAACAAAAATATTTCATCAATTGTCCAACACACATTCTCGCATCAATCACTATTCCAAAATTTATATTCTCCTCAAAATTAAATTCAATTTAATGCAATGGAATTATAAATCAAACCCTAACACCAGGAAAAGAGTAAATAGTTATATAATTGCAGCTATTTAACAACAGTATTCGATCGATACCAAGTTTGAATCATTCACCACTAATGGTTTTTATTGCTTAAAATACAGAAGAAACCTAAGGGAAATACAAACGCATTTTCTGTTTCTAATATTTTTTTTTTCACATAATCCACAAAGGATCTCTAGAATTAATAACCAACTGTAGCATCAACTAACAGACAAAGCAATTCCACTGTTCATTCAATGTGCCACTAGAATGTTATTATTGGCACTATTTTCACTCCCACCGAACAAATCCATACTCTGGCCGGGTGAATCCGGGCCCGCTCCTGAGAAGTTCGGGCCAGAGGCGAAAACAGCTCTAGCAGCCATAAGCTTCTTCCTCTGAGGGCAACGCGGGCCGTAGATCCGGCCCGATAAGAACGAGGGAGAGGACGGAGGCCAGTTGGTCTGCGTAGGCGAGCCAGGGGAAGCAGCTGCAGAAGACCGAAGCATAGAAGCACAGATCTGAGCCTGGAACAGCGATTTAGCGACTCTGTGAGTTCTGGAGGCACTGATTCGTGAGTCCCTGAGTTGAGCCAACGCGCCAGGCTTCAAGTAGCGGAGGTACGCCGCCGTGTTGTTAGGCGATGAGTGCCTCCTGAGAGGGCGCTCCATTGTCACGCAGATACAACTTTAGATAAGAGTAAAACTATGCGTGCAGGGAGAGAAAGAGAGAAGGGGAGTGAGAGTGGAGGAGGGGATGAGGTTTAATAGAGTGGGTGTAGGGGTAAATGGCGGGATGACAATGGAGGGAAGATGGCGTGAGCGAGAAATATGGGGTTTCAAAATATAAAATGCAAGAGGCGCGGGATGCTACAAAATTTCGACCATTTTTTATGTAAGCTATATTGTGCTTCGTTTGTATAGTCCATGTCTATCAACGTTCTAAAAAATAATTTAGGAGCGGTTCTCTTTATATTTCAATTTTGTGTTTTGAATTCATTTTGAATTTTGTATTTTAAGTGTCAATTTTAAAATTGTTAAAAATGTGTTTTTTTTTTACATTTTGAAAAAGTGTTTGAAAACACTTAATACGCGTTTTTGAAAATTTTGACTTGATAATAACTGAAAACACATAAAACGACAAATTAGTCGTTTTTTATTTTCTTTGTAAATTTGTAACTAGTTTTCAAAAACGTGTTTTCTAAAATAGGAAAAAAAACGCATTTTCACTATTTTGAAAAATCGAAAACAGAAAACAGCTTGAAAATAGTAAAGATAACAGACTCTTATTCTTTCAATACTCATTTTTAACTACACAGTTTTCAATAAAATAATATTACACGTAAATTCAAAAAAATCCATCATTTTTAATTACATATTTTTTATCACATCACTATTTAAAATACATTATTTCATTAAAAATGTGCATCAAATAGAGGCATAACTTAAAAATAAATGAAAGTTACCTTTGAAATAAATTTTTTATACAAAATGTCTTTTCATAGATTTTACATCTTTTTCCTACTTTGAACTGAAAAAAGTACTTATTTTAATAGTAATTTTTATCTTATTATTGATAAATAACTTATTTTCAACTATAATCACTAAGTATAATATATTTCGAAGCATACTTAGAGCTTGTTTGAGTTTTTTTTTTTTTTCCTAAAATACATTTTAGAATAGCAACATGCATGCTTAGGAGTAAAAATATTAAGTGAGCCGTTATTTTCATCCATCATTCTTATATATCTATCCATTAATAAATATATCCGTTCTAAAAATTTTAGAAGTATTATATTTGTACCTGTTACATTATGACATTACGCTTATTAAGCCCATGTTTGGTGCACATTTTTTCAAAAAAGAATGTATTTTTACTGTTGATGTGATGAGGAATATGTGGTTGAAAAATATAAAAAGTTATTGAAGTAATGAAAAATATTATTTTATTGAAGAATGTTTGATTGAAAATGTGTAGAAAAATGAGAATGAAAAAAATAATGCGCCTCAAACAGGGCCTAAATTCATTAATTTAAACACTATATATCCACACAATTTAACCAAAAATAAATGTTATATTTTTAGTTGTATTTGCAATTTTTTAGACAAAATGATTATTGTAAAATAATAGAATTGTGACAAAAAAGTTGTAAAAATCTTTTGGAGTCTTTGAATTCGAGTATGGAATAAAAAGAAAGAGTCGTCGGATTTACACTAGCATATCGCCAGTTGATGTTCAAGCGTCCAAAGCAATCATTGTCGCACAGCTCGAGCGACACACTCCTCGCTCGCCTGTCGCTAGCCTAGCACTCGAGCGACGATATTGTCCGAGAAATCATAGTTTGCGTTTCTCAAGAATTTTAATTATCATATATTACATAAATACCTCTTATTATAAATATTCAATGTCTAATACGTTTTTTTTTTTTTGTGGTGGTTGATCATTGTTTTCCATTTTCATAACATCATTCCAAGATCCAAATAATAGTATTTGATCATTGATTATAAGTACTTTTTACTCATTTATCATTTTTTATCAATATTAATAACATATTTCATTGATTTCACAATTTTATCATTTTAAGCTTACGGATGTGTCCCGCTTAATTATGAAACAAGGCAAAAATAAATATTAAAAAATAGTAATTTGATGACGAAGAATGTATCATAAGAATCATCTATATATAGGTCTCATTTGGCCCCCATTAAATTTATAATAAATTTTTCTCTCTTTTTTTAACCACACATTTTTCAATAAAATAATATTACATATAAATAAAAAAAATTTTTTTTTTTGTTCAACCACACATTCTCCAAAAATACTATTTCAAAAAATATAACATCAAATAATAGAGACCAAACGGGGGCATAATGGCATCTATATTTATGCAATATTGTTGATGATATGGTTGGAAAAAGACTAGAAATGTGGTTCGATTCATCGGCTTGGTTCCTAAAAGTTGAGCTGGTGCCTAATCTTGACCTTGTATTTATATAGTCACGTGTCAGCCCAAGCAAGGCATACAATTTTGACAAGCCGAATCAGACCGAAGATTTTGGCGCAATAAACCTACACGCAATACATATGGTTAAAAAAGAACATCAATTGCAAGAGGTTTAAAGTGCACAAACACCTATACATTTAATTTGATTAAAATATATACTCTAGAATTTCAATTACTACCAATTGACAATCGATCCCTACTTTTTTCGATTTTGGTGTTATTAGGGCTTCTTGGCAAGTTGTTTCCAATTTCATTTGGGCCGGGTCATAATTTTTTGGGCCAATGAAAGAAAAAGGTTTTGGGCAAGTGATTTTCTCATTGGATCTCTGCACAGTGGGCTGAAGATTCAAGATTTTGGACTGGATTTTTGCAAATTGGAAATGAAGACTTGGCCCTGATCGTCTTTTTAATTAATTCGTACTTGTGCCTGCCTAGGTTTGAGCCATAAATTTGTTCTATTTAATTGTGTAATTTCTTTAATTAAATTGTGAGTGAATGTCATTAAATATATGTCATATATATCATTTTAGACGCAGCTCGATTTACTAGTTGTCATACATGTATTAATAAATTTATTTTTTAACGTCTCTAAATAAATTAGAGAACATGGAAAATTGATTTAATTATTTGATAATTATTTCTTATCCATCTTTTTTAGATTTTGTGGTGAGTTTTTGATTTGTGATTGTTTATTACTCCAAATATAGGTGGTCGAAGAAAAATTAGATTGGCCAACATTGCACCTTGTGTTTTTAGAATTGCTAAAAAAGAAGTCCACTACAAAGGTAAAGAAATATACTTTTTTTTACTTACAATTATAGTTTTCTGTATACGCAAAGTTAGAAGCAGAATAAGTGATGTCAAAATGGGCGGGCCGGTTCGAACCGTCCCGTCAAGGCGTGGAACCCACATGGCCTACGTATGTTAAAGGATTGGACCGTGATGGTTTTCGTATCGGGTCAAGATCGGCCCGTAAAAATTTGCTAAATTCAAGGAAAAAGAAAAGGCTAACAAATTTTAAAAGGCAATAAACTTTTTGTTTTTATACAAAAGGCAATACACAAATTTGCCTTTTATAAAATAATCAATAGCAATATTACCATTCCTTTTATACAAAGGCAATATTATCGTCCGTTGCCTTTTGTATAAATGCCTTTTATACATTTTGCCTTCTATACAAAATGCAACTGCCTTTTATATACCATGGAAAAGTAAAAAGCTGTTGATTGACTTTGTCATGTCCATCAATTTTTTAATTTTAATTTTAATTTTTTGATATTCATCAATTATTTAAAAAATAATAATTTATATTTTTTTATAATATTAAACAGTCAAATCGGGCCGGGTCTAGTTTTTCATTTTTAACGGGCCGGTCTTGTGCGGGCCATGTCAGGCACACCCAGTTTGACATCACTAAGCAGAATCCTACCAGTTTATTAAAACCGACACAATGTAGTACACACTATATATAGTAGGGACATAAAACATGAACTTCGATATGGTAGAAGATTTGGGAAAAAAAATTAAAATATTAACACGACTAATTACATAAATTAGGGGTGTTAAGCGAGGCAAGTTGAGCCAAATTGAGCGAGGATTTTTTATTACGAGCAACAAGAGCTCATCGGTTCATGCGCGAGACAGATAGCCAATGACTTGTCATAATAAATAAAATAGATCATTTTGATTTAAAAAAAAATTGTGCAGCTTGCGAACCGACCTAGACAAGGTTGAGCGAGTCAACTCATTGTCAAGCTAAGTGGCCTAATTTGTCCCATTTAACACCCCTAGCATAAATCTTTCCATTACAATGACGTTGTGCTTGTTGGACATTTAGTCCCGAAGAACGTGAAAAACAAAAAAATTCTTTAACTTAGAACAAAGATCTTTTTCTAGAGTATTTGTAGAACTAAAAAGATTATCAAATAGGCATTAAAATTGGAATACGTGTCTCGTGATCAATTCCATTGGGTTGAATATTTTAAATCTCCAATCGTGATCAACAATCTTGAATTTCTTAAATTTCCTTCACCCCTTAAATCTTCTTTAATATTCTCGAAGCCAAAATTACAACATACAAGAGCACAAAGATCTGATCAAGAATCCAAAAAGAAGAACCTACTTAAAAAATACAAGACTCGTTAGTTGCTAGAGATCAAGAAAGCTTGTTAAGAAAATATCTAGTATTCAAGTCTTTATATAGACTTGAATAAGTCACGTTTCCTTGTCCAAGACGACTTGGGTTATCGTAGTTCATTGAAAACTAAAATTCCCAAGATTGACCTCTCAAGATGTATAAAATCATAGAAATAATATTATTTCAATTCCATGTAATTAAATCTTCATGACCTGCTGTCTTAATTATTCCTCATGCTAGACATCCAATAGTTTGCGTCGGGCTTAATTGATTTTACCCCTACTAATTATCTCCTCAGTTTAGCAAATATTTTCTTCAACAGTTTTTTTTTTTTTTTTTGCAATTAAATTGCAGTGTCAATCTGGCCGTCACTAAAAATTGAGCTTAGATTAAAATTGATTCGAAGAAAATATTTAATTGGATTCTTTTACCTTTGAACCGGATGGCAGATTTTGAACACAAATAATCATTAACTACTTTGCTTACTTTTGATTTTAACATATCGAAGTATTTGACTCGTTAATTAAATCTCACTCATTAGCATATCAAAGACCTAGAGTTCAAGAATAACAACTATTAAATCAATGCGAAGTTTCATTCATTCTAGCATGGTCATGCTCATGCATTAGAATTAAACGCCTACACAAAATGGTCACGTCCAGTTCAATTCTGGACGTACCAAGATTACTAGTGCCACTACTACTCCTGAAATCATGTCGCCACGGTCAATACAAACAAAATATCCCAATTGGTAGAATCACAACTATTACAACCTTAAAAATATAAAATGTCAACCAATTATTCTACGGCCGAAGATAATTGATTTCTTGATCAACGTACAAAATAGTGTCTTCTTTACTAACCACCCTATTTTCTATTTGACTCCTTAATTAAAGAAACTTTGCACACATGTTAAAAATATAATGCAAATCCCTTTTGTAGAAATAAATAGAAATTTATTATTTATTCAATTACATTCGAAATATCTATCTTATTATAATAAAGTCCTAATACTTTTGGACACATATTTGTCCTTTTAATTGCTGGTCTGAACAGCTAATCTTGCAAACAGGTTATAAAATTCCCAAAGGTTGGGAAGTTACCTGCTGGCTACGATGATCCAATGTTCACACAGAGCCAGAAAATTTTGAGGATCCAATGTGCTTTGAATCCGGATAGATGGGATAAAGTTAAAATTGTTTCCTCAGGAACAACCAAAGGCGGGAACACATCTAGTTTTTGGTGGAGGAACAAGAATCTGTGCTGGGAACTGGTGAATCCTAATGCAGAAATGATATATCTGCCGCATCCAAAGCCAGTAGACGAAGTTGAGATTACTATCAGCAAAATTTAAGGAGCAAAACACATATCATAGTTTTTCTTTTGCTCTCTCATTTGGTAATTCCTAGTGAACCAGTTTAATTTAGCTTTTATTGTGTGATCCACATTCACGCTTCATAGTGAACCAGTTTAATTTAATTTAACTTGAAGAAAATACCTCAACTAATGATCAGAGTGGCATGGTAGCTATGCTTTGAACCATCCTCCCTAGCTAATCGGAAGCACTCGACGCGCAAACTTGAACATCTGTTTAGTAGTCATAAAATTGACATTTGAATAGGTCGTGTATCCTATATCTTAGTTTCATTTGGGAATATTTTACATAGCTTGCCAAACTACTTCGGAGACTACATCATCCTTGATATTCATACAAGTGCAGTTATAGGTAGACTTATTGAAAATACGTTAAGTGTATAAAATATTCTATAGATATTTCACTACACTAATTAAAAGGGAGGATGAGCCTTTCATTGTTCATTTATGAGACCTCCTTTTCACACTATAAGTTGATTACTATTGTTCACTATCTGATTTGTAATTGATAGAGTTCTCTGTGCCTTTCACTGTTCATGACATCTCCATTCCACACCTATAAGCTGGTTGATATTGTTCACTATCTGGTTTGACAAATATCTCTAATGTAATTGATAATGTAATTGACAGATTTTTCTCTGTAATGTACTCAAATATTCTACGAACTGGTTGATACTGTTCAGCATCTGATTTGACAAATATCTGTAATGTAATTGATAGATATTAATCTATTCAAATTATTCCACGAACCTTCCCCTCCATAATCAACAGAAAATCCTTAGTTTTTTTCTCTCGAGAAACCTCTCCGTCCAAAATCTACAGGTAATCCTTAATCAAATTCTCTAGCTATAGTCTACAATCTTCATTCAAGAAATCGCCACCATAGAAGAGGAAATTTCTGAGCGATAATCAAAGAAACAAAAACTGTGTATGTGCGCCAAGGTAAAGAATTTGCACATGCTTTATTCAAAAAAACTATTTACCAACCCTTTGTAATCCTTATCTGCTATCCTTATGATGCCGCTTAATTTTTCCAAACTAAATTCTTTACAAGGCCTTTCATCAAAGGATCCTCTAAGTTTTGACTTGACATAGTCTATGGTAATTATACCATTTGAAATATGTTTTCTTACCGAACAATCTTAATCTAATATGTCTAAACTTAAATAGTGACTATATGTTCTGGACAAAGTAGCTTTACTATCGCAATGAAATTGAAATCAGTGGCATTGGTTTACATTGAATACAAATTTTTCTTAACAAATTCCTCAGCTATTCCGGTTCCTTACTACATGAAGCAAGTGCTGTGAACTCAGCTGTAATGGTAGAGTCTACAATGCATGTTTTTCTCTTTGAACCCCATGATATGGAACCTCCACTAGATATGAAAATCCATCCACTAGTTGATGCATGATCTTATCTATTTGTGATATGTTAAGATTTGAGGTTCCATCTTAAGAGGTTAACCTTATTAAGAGTGGTAACTCAAACTCTTATAAATTGGTCTATATTTTTATTTTTATTTAATGTGAAATTTTATCCCTTAACACGCCACCGCAAGATGGCAGCTCGTTTAAGTAGACCAATCTTGAAATTCGCGTGCTCAAATTTTTTGAGTATTAATCGAATTGAACTGTTCGTTAGAGTTTAACGGGCTCTGATACCATGTTAAAATTTGAGATTCCATCTTAAAATGTCAACCTTATTAAGAGGAGTAACTCAAACTCTTATAAATTGATCTATGTTTTCATCTTTATTCGATGTGTGATTTTATCTCTTAACATGATCCAAATAGTATTCGTAAATCCTTCTATGACTAAAGGATAACTGGAATAAAGTATGCCATGATCTATTGTTCCTCTTAAATATTTTAAGATACTGTAGACCGCTTGCGAATGTAATTGTTTTTTATTGCTTGTATACCTCTTTGTTTTTAAACGACAAAAGCAATATCCAGCCTCTTAGATGACATTGCATACATAAGACATCCAATAACCCGAACATACTCTAATTAAGATATCGTTATACTTGTGT